>CANNZV010001341.1:224601-311525 GCA_947561585.1 Caprella mutica
CCATTGAAATACTTATATACTACCTACTTTTCTACAATTGAGCTACAATACCTAATTACTTAACTAAGTTCTACTATTGAAAAGGTACAATGATTAAAAAATATGGCATAGCTATGTGGACTGTGGTCTAACCAGGGTATAAGAACATAATCGGGTATGGTAATCAGCTGTTCGATATTTCTCTTGATTGTTTGACGTGACCACCCAGTGACGGGACTGGCAGTAATAGTTAGTACATGGAAGTACCAAAGATGGAAGTACTAGTGAGTCAGTACTAGTAAATTTCAATGAATGCTACGTGAAGAATTCTTTTTTGTTTGAAAACTAGTTCATATTCAATTATCAGAATGGTTCAGTGTTGTGCGTATGGATGTTATAATAATAGCAGTAAGCCCATGGACACTAATTTGATCTATCACAGATTCTCTAAGGATAAAAAAATGAGAAAAATGTGGCTAAAGAGAGTTGGAAGATTTCAAACTTTCAATATTGACTATGCTGTCGTCTGTTCCAAACATTTTTCTATCCAACAATATTATGATAGATGGATTTATCCTGATAAATCCAAATTGAAAATCGATGCTTGCCCGGATCAAAATATTCCTAATTCTACAGTATGTGAACCTCAAAGTAAGTCCTACTCCTAGTTCCTACAGAATCCTACCTAAAGTTGTACCTAAAGACTTCCTACCCCTCTTTCCTGCTACATTGAAGTCTACTTAGTCTAGATGCCTACCATGATTGCCATCTACAGTATAAATCTAGTTAGTACTTAGTTCCTACCTTAGGCGACGGTGCTACTGCTTCTTAGTACCTAATAGCCCGGTACTCACGGTAGTAGAGTGTAGACTAGTACTAGTAAGTAGTAGTGACCGTAGTACAGGTAGTAACTAGTAAGGTACTTCCTAGTATCTATAAGATTAGAGCGTAGGTAGTAGTTACTAGACTACTAGTTAGATTATAGATAGGTAGCTACTTAGCCTACTTTGAAACTAACTAGGTCTAGATACTGAGGACAGTGAGGAGGCCTAGCAATATGGCTAAGAGCTTAAGTAGTCTACTCAGGCTTCAGCCTGCAAAATATGGGATTGGGACATTTTCTGTCAATTCTGTGCAAACAATCTTTAATTTCTTCCTATATATATATAATATTTGTATGTATTTTAATTTTTCCATCAATATTTTACAGTTGAGAAGTGCTATTAATCTATATATGTGACAATAATAATCTGTCTACTATCTCTATTACTCTGTCTCCAACAGATCGCCAGACTGAAGAATTAAGAATATGGAACATTTTATCCTGTCTGCAAAATGCGGGACACTTTTAATATTTTCTGTGTGAACAATCATTAATTTGCTCCTATATTTACATGTATTTTAATGAGAACAGAAGCCGAAATGGAAGATTTCTTGGAGAACACTTCACCAGTTCCTGCAGTCTGGCAATTAAAACATTTTATGATGATTTTTCCAAGACTGAGATAAATTTTAGAAATTTTACATCTCTGCGAGAAATCTTCAATTAATTCCTATGTTGCCATTAATTTACTCAGCCTAATTTTTTTTTTAATTATTTCCTATGTATCTGGTAATTTAGCTGCGGGAGATTCTGATACCATGTAAAAGAGTATGTCAGTTAAGCCAATTAATTGGCTTAGATTTGAAATGGTCAAATCTCAGATATGTCTAATTGGCTTTAAATTTTGAATTAATTCCTATGTTCCCATGTTAATTTTGGCTTGAAATCTTCAAAGAATGAGCCAAATTGGCTTTGCTCAGATTTTTTGTGAAATTTTGGCTCAAAAATTGGCTTACACTTTTCCAGCCTCTGAAACATGTAATTTCTGAATCTGCTGCTGAGAGTCAGAGAGTAACTCTCTCTCAAATTAAAATCTCTGCGGGGCAACAAACACATTGTGCAGAATGGAGTCAGATTGAAAATTTGAACAGAGTAATTAATTCATCTCAGAAAAAACTATTTTTCCAGAGTGGGTATCAGTCAGATTACCAAATAAGTGACAGTATAAGTCAAATAAACTTGGTTAAATAATAGGAATGATATCGGTATGATGACGATGATACCCAAATTTTCACTGATACCTTGCCAATACTTAGATTTTCACCAATACTATGCCGATACCGAAATTTTGATTATGTTCCTACCTATCCTAAATGAGATTAATAATTTTGGAATTATGAAAATTAGGATTACCAATCTATGTGAAATCATTATATTAGTTTAAATTATAATTCCATTTAAATTCATTGTAGCTAAAATGCTGATAGATAATAAATGATATTATAGATATTTGTAAACATTAGTAGTAGCTAACTGCAAAGTATCTGCACATTTTTGCCAACACCGATTCCGAGCACCTATAGTCCCATACCAGAAATGTTGCCGATACCGATACTTCGTGTCATCCATATTAATACCTTAGATACAACTTTAAGTTGAATAATAAATAAATAGGGTAAAGCAAGTAAATTGCAACACACTAATCAACTGCACCCTCTTACCACAGAAACACTAGGTACTACCTAAATATCATAGCTTCAAAACATTCATTAAATTAATCAATTAAAACATGCATGTGCTTCTTGTATTCAACATTTTAATGTAATTTTGTGTCAGAAAGTTTTACTCTCTTGAGAGGACTGCAATTTAACTGTGTGATGCTAGGTATCTATTACCTAGCTCTTTGTATTTGTATTTTGTATTGGTAATAACTAATAGTCAAGCCAATAATTAGGCTTACAAGTCATTTAATAGGTCCAAAATTCAGATAGGCCAAGTTACAAATATTTGGTTAGTTTCACATCTTCGGTCATAGAAGAAAAACTGATACAATAATAATTACCTCATTTATATTTCAATTGGTATCCATAATCATGCCGGTACCATGGATACCAATTGAAATTAACAAATAATTATTATAACATTCTTTCTTATAGATATGGCTGAAGATGTGAAACTGACCAAACTGACTTTGGTTATTTTGATTCCTTTGTTTATTTTGTCTTGGAATCCTTACTAAAAATTTTGTCTTGGAGTCCTTACTAAAAAGCCATAATTATCTTGAGAGTACTATTTATGGTTAAATTTTGGTTCAGAATTGGCAAAAAGATGAGACTATAAAAGTGACTACTAGCTACTTAGCAATTGTTTTTTATAAACTAATGTGATATTTTGATTCTCAGTATTGTTAGTATTATTCAAAATGTATTCAATTTTGCTATTTTATGAATGTAATATGAATATGTAGTTTATTAGCTTTTTAATAAGATTTTTTTATTTTTCTAAGGTTCAGCTGTTGTTGCAAGAAGAGAAAGATATGAGGGACGGAGTTATAAGCGTTCCTTGGATGATGAATGATTTCCCAGGTAAGATAAATAGTATTAATAATTATGATGTGATTGAGAAATAAATAAGAGAGATTCGACTGAATACATACAAATTTGTATTATATAATTTTCATTTCTAAAGAGGAGCTTAAATTTAACCGCTATGAATTGTATGTTTTACTATTTAAACCTTTTTTGGATGTATGTGTCCCACTCGCTTTGAAAGGGTTAAAATACAATTGGATTGGAATTTTAATCTAGTAACTACTTATTCAAATTTCCATCATATTGAGATCTAATGTTCTACTACCTTTTCTTGATAATGGTAAAATATTTTGCTATAAATTCCAGCAATATAATGACACTCAATTAAATTCATTTCAGCAAAGCGTTCACATCTTCAAGATCCAATTAAACCTCACTGTGAAGAGTGGGACACTGCTGCCATGTTGATTAAACGAAGTAAGTTAATGAAATTTTATAGCTGATCATTAACATTATTGATAACAGAATATTTTGTTTGTTTTGATCAATTTATGAGACCAATATTTAACAGCTCTGTAATGTCTTAGTGAAATCTGTTTGACATTATGAACAAATCTAGGATAATTAACCTAATAGCTAATTATTTTTATGTTTTTTTTTTATTTAAAATAATATGAATTTATAATATTAATATCTATAAAATTATTGTAGCCATTTATTATATTCATTAATTTAATCTTCATTTTAATCAATATTTTTCTATTTTAACTCTGTAAATTACTGAAGTTCTCAAATCCAAGCATTTCAAAATTCTTACCCATTATATTAATAACATAAAATTTTCATTCCACTAGTGTCTTAATGACGTTAACTATGCTTACAAATTAAAAATCCTAATTATATGCTGAGGTTAATATTTGACTAGTTAAGACTCTCAACAGTCTAGTGACTTTATTAAAGGCTAGTAACTATTCTTTCTATATTGCTAAAAATTTAATTTTTGACCCTTATTAATTCTTCCTTTCTTCATAATATCTGAAGATAAACTATTATTCATTCTAAAACTAATTATAGATTTTAATTCTATATATTTATCTTCAATTAGGTACCTCTCTTCAGTCACAATCTCCTGACAAAGATATACAATGCTTCCCTACTTGGCCAGCATCTTCCACTCCACCTTCAGACAATCATGTGGTATCATATACTGCATACATGAGAGAAGCTGCCAAATCTACAGCTTTAGAACAAGAATTGAAAGAGGCCAAAGCACGCATCGTTGAGTTAGAAGAAGAACTGAATTCAGTAAAAACTCAATATAAAACTACAGAGATTCAACTAGCTCAAATGCTTTCAGCTAAAGAAACTCCTAATGAAGAAGTTGCCAAGATTTTATCACCACTGTTCTCCCCAGAGTAAATAACATCTTTGCTCTCTGGTAAGAGTCACATTAGAAAATATTCAGAAGAAGCTATTGTAAATGGTATTACACTTCACTCCTTAAGTTCTACAGCATATAATCATATACGTGATGTTTTGAAAATGCCTCTTCCATCTTTATCTACTTTACGGAAACATGTATCAGGAATTAACTGCGAACCTGGAATACAAAACTCAATTCTCAGAGTACTCAAATCAAAGATCAAGACTATTGAGCCATTTAACAGGGTGTGCAGCCTTTCATTTGATGAAATGAGTATTGAAAAAAAAATACGTTTATGACAAAGGTACAGACAAAATTTACTCGCCGCATGCAAAAGTTCAAGTTGCAATTATTAGGGGCTTATTTTCTCACTTCAAGCAACCTGTCTACTATAATTATGATTCCAATATGTCTAAAGAATTGCTGTTTTCCATTATTAATTCTATTGAATCTGTTGGATTTAAGGTTTTTTCCATCGTTTGTGATATGGGTGGAGGTAATAGAGGCTTGCTTCGTGATATTGGCATAGATGTTCATAGTAATTACTTTTCTAATCCATATGATTCTTCCAGAAATATTCATGTATTTGCTGATCCTCCCCATCTTATAAAATTATTAAGAAACAATTTAATTGATAATGAGTGGAACACCCCACTAGGGATCATCAATGCAGACCCAATTAGAAAAGTACTTACTAATGAAACTGGTGATTTTAAATTATGTCCAAAATTATCTATCCTCAATATATCAGCTAAAGGTTTTGAACGACAGAATGTAAAATGTGCTGCTCAGCTTTTATCTGAAAGCATGAGCAATGCGATCTTGTTTGAAGGAAAGCGTGGTCAATTAAATACAACTAATAATTGGAAAATCACTGCAGATACCATCTTATTATTTGACCATTGGTTTGACATCCTCAACTCCTCTTCATTTTCTGACAAACCTTCTAGAAAACCTTTCACTAATAGTTTGGACCAACTGAAGATTCTAAAAGACATGATCAATTTTATGAAAAGTAGTAGAGTGGGTAAATTTAAAAAAATGTTACCGTTTCAAATTGGTGTAGTAATATCCTCTAAATCAATCCAATCTCTTTACTTAGAATTGAAGAAGTTGTATAATGTAGGATACTTACTTACCCGACGACTTAATCAAGATGTTCTTGAACATTTCTTCAGAATAATTCGTCAAATGGGACATGGATATGTACACATGGATCCTGTCAATTTTAAATATAGGCTTAAGTCTTATATTTTAGGCCGTACAAATATCATAATTTCTCATCACCAAAACACCAAGTTAACCGAAAATTTGAAAGGTTTGTGTTCTCTTTCTGAAATGAGACAATTTAGTTCACCTGTAAAGAAAAAAATTGTAGTTTCAGACAGAACTGAACTAGATGATACTGATGAAACTTGCCTCTCTGCAATTTTACTAGAATGTTTTCAACATATACCTGATTTTGATGTTGAAAATATTAGTGATATTTCAGTTGATGGTGATATTGCCATGTTCAATATGCCAGAAAGAGAACAATATGCTATGTCTTACTTTCTAGGTTTTGTTGTCAGGAAGTTTAAAACCAAATATCCCTTTCTGAAAGATGATTCTTCATCAAAATATGATAATTAGATAGCACAAGTAAATAAGGGTGGACTCAGTAGGATGAAAGCGGAGAATGCAAGCAAATTCAACATTCTTGAAGGTGTATTCCGCAAACACCATGGCAACATTCTAAGAGAAGAAGGAAATGCAATTGATAAATTAATGAGTGAATGTAGAACAGTAAATCTTCCTCATGATGTTATCTCTTATTACTTCCGATGTAGAATCTATTTCAGAATTAAAATACTAAATAAGAAATTGAAAAACAGTTCTCATCAAAAATGTTCCAAACTATTGAAATGCGTTACATAAAATTTTCCATCAAAACTTATTTGTGCTATCTAATCGTCATATCTTGATGAATTATCAACACCAGTTTTTCTTATTTCTAAGTTTAAGCAAACAAAATAAATTCTGTTACTTTAATAGACAAAGTTAACTGTTCACCCTGTTCCATACACAGTTAAATTTTCATAAAGTTTTAATTATTTTGTGAATATAACAACAACTTAATTGATGGGTGGGGCAAATGGTCAGAAAACTGACAATGAATTATTGTAAGTTCAAACATTAGAAATATCTTTAGCTATTAGACAAAATCTCCATTAAAAAAAATTATTTTTAGATTTTAAGAATATTCATATAATAAAGTCGCTTTAGATGACTTTATTTATTGCTTTTATAAAATATTGAAAATATGAAGAAAAGTTAAGTACAAAAAGGAAGTTGAAATTTGCTGAAGAAAATTAATTTTGTCTTCAGATTTTACTGTCTTCTTGCGATCTGAATGATTTGTTAAATTTTTAACTTGTTGCTTCATTTTTGTACTTAAATCACATTCCTCCTGATTGTCAATATTTTATATAAGGAATAGTAATATGAATATTTTTAAAACCTAGAAATAAATCTGTTTTTATTAAGGGGTATTTTGTTTTTAAGATATTTTTAATGTCTGAACTTACTTCATTGTCAGTTTTCTGACCATTTTCACCACCCATCAATAAAATAGTTATTATATTCACAAAAACTATTAACACTATATGAAAATTTAACTGTGAATGGAACAGAGTTCAACAAACAAAATGAAAATGATACTTGAAAGAAAATGGTACCTTAAGCAGTTGTTGAAATATACTAATTTAATTTTGGTACACTTTTTTGTGGATCGCATTGTATATTCAGTAGGATACAGAACATATTTTTACAATTATTGTGAATTGTTTTGAGTTCTCACACAAGTTTCCTCAATGTATTAATATTTTTCAAAAGAATTTTTTTGGAAAGGAAATAGCATATATTTTGAAGCTGTTTACATTTCTACAGTAAATAGAACTAATTATTCATTGTACAAATAATTTTGTAGCTATATATTCAGTAAATATAGATATATTCTGTTCTCACATAGGTTTCTTCAATTTATCAATTTTTCGAAAGAATATTATTACTTTAAATGGCTAATATTTGAAAGTTGTTCATATTTCTACAGTACTGTTAATAAAACTTGTATATGCCATTGCACAAATTAAATTTTCTAACTTTAGTTACTTTACTATAGGTAATACATTCAATTAATAAAAAGGATTGTTCTCACATAAGTTTCTTTAATGTAATATTTTTAACATAGATATCTTATTACTTGAATTCAATGTTTTTTTTAAAGAAATAATTAATATATGAAAGCTTTTCATATTTCACTGCAAACAAATAAATTGTTGTAATTTTACTACATATTCAGTTAATAAAAATTTGTTATGTTCTCACATATGTTTCTTTAATTTTTTTTTTGGAAGGAAATAGTTTGATATTTGAATGTTGTTCATATTTCTACTGTTAATAAAACTTGTATATAATTCATTGCTTACTTTTATTGAGAAAAACATCTTTGAATAATGATATAAATGCCAAATTACAAAAATATATAAGAGTAGCTTATCATAAATCATCTCATCAATTTACTAGTGTTAAACAATTTTTCACCAAACTATTGATATTGAAATAAAATGCCCATTTAGCTACGTTCCATTACATTTATTAATACTTAAATGAAATTTAAATTTTCTTATTGAAAATGTATCTTGTCACTGTTAGTGCTCGTATTCGATGGCTTTCCTTTCTAGATCATTGACATTTATTTCAAATACTCGATACTAATAATTTTAAAAAGTTTGAACTTTTTAGCTATTGTTATTTGGGGTTTTGAAGTCTGCAGTTATCAGTTTTGAATAACAAGTTAACAACTATTCAGGGACCAATAGGCAATGATGAGTGGCGAATAACTACTTCCCACTCACCAGCGATGTTCCCAGCAGGCTATGTTGTCTGAAGACTGAAGAGGTTCCCTGATGAAGAAAACAGAGCATAAGATGCAAAATGGGGTCTTTATTGGTGTGCTAAAACCTAAATTCACATATTGAAGGTTATAGCACTTTGGCTACATTATTTTTTACAAAATTTAAAATGAATAAGATATTACAGTGAGAAAAGTTAGAAAATGAAACTAGTAATTTAGTTATTTGAAAATTGAATGAGAATAATTAATAGTTGTTACATGCAGTAAATAAAGCAAAACAGACTACTTAATAAAATTGTAAAATATCTGTTTGATTTCAACATTGAATTATGATTAACACACTTAATATATTTTTAATTACACTCAAAAGACAGGTCAGTTATTCTGATATTTTATAGAATAAAATACTTCAATAACTAGTGATATCATATTACTAAATTGGCAGATGTACACTTAACACAGCCAATTTAATTAAACCAACCTTTAAATTCTTATCCGGCTATTGATCAATTAAAATAATGTACCAGCTTGTTAATAAGAAGGAAAATTCATTCCCTAATAAAACACTTTTTTCTCTGCAATTAGCTAACATGCAAACACAGAGATTGATAAGCATCTGCTTGCCAATAATCTTTCAAAAATATCACCATCATGCACAGATCACAATGAAAGCAGAAGCTAATCAAAACACATACAGAAAATGACAAAATCAGAAAATTGTGTCAAAATTATTTGCTACCTCAATCTGTTCTGGAGCCAATTCTCTAGAATCCTCAATTTTAAAACATTTTAGTTTGAATAACAATAAAATATAAAACAAAATTAATTACAATTTCATTCCAATATTTTCTGAAATTCTATTGATTCTTCCTCATTGTCTCTCAAAAATTTGATGGTAATTTAGGAATAAATATATACAACCTTCAGACTTTCAAGAGTCTAGTGTAAAAAAATCTAGTTTACTCAGTGTGAAATATTAAGTTACATTTTTTTGAATCCAAAAATAAATACCAAAATTGGCCAAAGAATAGAAATGCCAGTCCTCTGAAAAGTCTCATATGAACAAAACAATACTGTTTGTTTCATATGAACCTTTATAAATGAGGTAGTTGAACAATAGGAAAGTTGTAGGGACACATAGGTAAATTGCGGCTCTTTAATTTTCAATTGCGGCCTTCTTAAGTGAGTCTCTAAAACATTCTGAACCGAAATTACATTGAAATGTTGCTTAGCTATCAAAGTAAGCGCACTGCATGCTATAATTTATTAATTTATATTTTTAATGTGTGTTTTGAAGCTATGATGTTTCTTTTGTTAGATGCCGCAGTTAGTTAGCGTGCCGCAATTTACCTGTTTGACCCTATGTACGAACTACCAACTCAATCATGTTTCAGAATGGTACTCATCAAAATATGGGACATTTAACATTTTCTGTGCAAACAATCCATAATTTCTTCCTATATTTACATGTATTTTACCAAGATCAGAAGCCAAACTAAAGGATATCTTAGTGGACAGTTTACCAGTTCATGCCGTCTGGCAGCCGACATTCGACAGTAACAGTACAGTTACCTAACTATTCTGGCTATTCAGAAATCAGAGTATGACAGGAAAGTTACAAGTGTAAGGTTGAGTAAGTAGAGAGTTAATTAAATGGTATTCCCAAGTTCCCAACCAGGTTGGCAGTGGCAGTTGCTACATTGAACCTAGTCTGCAAAGCATGCACTATCAGTCTCAAGATATTTAATTTTTATGGCAATTTATCTCCAAAGATTTTCAAATTTCTCTCCAAATGACTGAAGATCTCAAAATATCTCCAATAATTACATGTAAACATAGAAATTAATTAGGAAATTGTCGCCGGATAATTCGGAGGACTAATTTCAAGGCAGGCCTCAATAGTCGCCAGATAAACTTCACAGGTGACAGGCTCACAGCTTCAGACTGGCCAGCAGGCCGGGCTGGGTGGGCGGGCAGTGTTTGAACTGATTTAAGATATCTGATAGCTATAAAAACTTGGCTCAAAGTTTCAGTTTTACATTTGGAAAACATTATTTTCCTTCATGTCAATGTCATCTGCAAAATATGTGATATTTTTAACATTTAGGTACAGGGCAAACCAAAATTAATTTCCTCCAATAATTGTATGTATGTATTTTGCTAAAAACAGAAGGCAAACTAACTAGAGGATTTCTTGGACTCTATGAGAACCCTTTAGATAGGTACCTACCACCCTACCAGTTTCTGCAGTCTGGAATTCATGACATATGCATGTTCATCAGACATCCTTTGAGTCTTGAGATTAATTTTCAAGTAATTTATTAATTTTTTCACAACTCATACAATTCTCCGAAATCACAGAGGTTGGTAGGTATTAGATTAAATTTAATTTCTTGAGATATGAAGTGACTGAAGTATGACAAGTATCCAGCAGACTGGCAATTTTGTACACACTTTTAAACATAGGACTATTAAATTAAGTTTGTGTTCTTTATCAATTAGTACTAACTAGGCATTTATTAAATTGTATTCACTGTAATTCACCTAATTTCTGAACTGCTGGTTTAGGCTGCTAGGTAGCATATGTTCAAGACCCTATTTTTTATAGATAAGTAAAAGAAATGAACAATTAAAGCACACCTGAATTATATCTATATATTCAACTTTGAAGTTCAATCACCATTTTCGCTTTTCTTTTGTACGAAACCCTTATAAAATGACTTTAAACTTCTCGATCTTAACATGCAAATACGAGGAATTATGAGCCGCTCGGTCACAAACAAGGAATGTGTTGTTGTGGTGACGTCATATTTTTGTGTCGTCTGCTAGGTACTATACCCGATTATGTTCTTTATACCCTGGGTCTAACAATCCATTCCATTTATGATTTGTCAAACTGTACCTAGTGTTAGCCACATAGTGTCACCATCTTTAATGAGCCTAAGGAAGGTGTAGGATACAGTATACTACATAATCTTTATTTAATTAAACAATATAATATAACAATATAATATAATAATACCAACTGTCCAATGTGTCCATTATGAAATGGTGTTACTGGTACCTAGGCAGCGCTGCCAGGTAACCACTCTGGAAAATACTTTAGGCTAACAGATGAATTTTAGAGGCTAAATGCTGCGGATTATACAATTCCTATTAATTTATAACTGTATTTTAAGGTTTGCCAAACTCCAACAGAGTAATTAATTATTAATCAATCAGAAAAGACCACTTTTTTATTGCATCTATATGTAAATAGTGTTACATCCATTCAGTTATTCAAACTGCTGAACCATTATTTTTAGATTTAAGTAGGTATGTTGCTATGATTACGTCATTAATGACCTCGCAAATATATTTTTTAAAGTTTGGGACAAAGTTCAAAATTGGCTTGCAGTTGGCCAGTCTTTAAAACAGTTAACTACGCTGAACGGCTTGTATTTATTGAGGCCTTTTTTCTAAATTTTTAGACACTCTTATCTCGGTAACTAAGAAGTGCTTGCAAATAAATCCTCTATTTTGCCTTTTGCTCTCCGCAAAATATTAAATTCCTTGAAAGATATTTGTGATTATTCCCATGAATTATTTCTAATATTTATTGTCCATAATTTACATAAATTTGAGTAAGAAAATTCAAAAAATGTGATTAAATGGTGAACTAGAGCTGTGAGTCTGAATCAGTTTGTGACCTGTCCCAGTGTCTGACAGTAAATTTCCAGTCTGTAGAAACTGTTTGAGTGTTTGTAGAGATCTTTCATTCTGTTTGTAGTAAAATTAATGTACCTAATCACCTACCTATCTAGGAATTAATTCAAAATTGTTTGGAGAGAATATTCCAAATACCTATCTTTCATATTCTGCAGACTGGGACTGTCCGTTAACTTGTAGCCTAAGCTTTTCAACTTCCCAAAGTTATCTTGTTAGAATATCAGATGCTTTTTCTTATAGTGACTGTCCCAGTTTGCAGAATGTGTCTCTTCTCCCGCAGAGATTTTATTTTGAGAGACAGTTACCTACTCTCTGACTCTAGTCTCTCTCTCATTCAGATTCTCCCGCAGCAAAATTAATGGTTACATAGGAATTAATTCAAAATCTCCTGCAGCTAAATTAACGGAAACATATGAATTATTTAAAGATCTCGCGCGGAGATCTTAAATTTCCAAAATTCAATCAAAAACTCCCGCAGAGAGTCTTGGAAAAATGTTCCTTATCCTGCAGACTGGTGACTTATATCTCTGTTCTCTTTGGCAGAGTGTCCATAGTGAGATCTCTTATTCTGTTTGTACTTTGTAGCAATATTAAATTAGCTAAATATACTCACATATAGGGATTATTTCAGTAGGGTTTGTAGAGAGATCCATAAGAGACGCATTATGCAAGTCTGCAGAATATTTGGGATATTCTCTTCGAGCAATTTTAAATTAATTATTATATTTACATAAAATTTTGCTACAAACAGAAAAAGAGATCTCTATGAACACTCTATCAGTTTTTATAGACTGGGGCCATTTTGCAGTGACTGACTATAGGCTACATATGAATTAGTTCAAAATATCCCGTAGTGGACACAGCTAAACTAATGATAACAGATAGCATACTCATAGGAATTAATTCAAGAATTCTTGTGCCGAGATAAAAAAAATTCATAAATTGGACAAACATTTGTCTTGGATAGAGAGAGAGTCTACCCTCAGTCTTGGAAAAATGTTTTATATTCTCCAGTCTGAACCTTTGTTGAGCATACACTCAGCCCCGTCTGCAAGACATGTGTAATCAGTCCAGACTGCAGTAACTGGTAAAGTTTTCTCCAAGATATCTTCTATTTTGGCTCATGTTATCAGTAAAATACATGTAAATATAGGAGGAAATTAAGGATTGTTTGCACTGAAAATGTTTAAAATGTCCCATGTTCTGCATACTCAATAAACTTATTATGATAAAAAACTGCTATATTTACATAAATTTTACTTATGAAAAGATTTTCCAGTCTGCTGAAGTAGGTAAAATGTTCATAGGTACTTTTTATTCTGTTCACAGTAACTTATATTAATATTAATTTATTTTAACAGGGTTAGTTTTGAGTTAATGGACAGTTGCACATTTTTGATCATATAAGATAGCTAATAGTTACTATAGCTACAGCACACATCTATTTAAACATCCCTAATAGATATTATTTAGCTATAATTAGTATTTTATTTTGTGGTAGTAGATTGGAAATTCAAAGCTGTTCCAAGGTAGTGTAATATTATGTTATGCCAGCACTAGCAGCCAGAAGTAATTTTAAATTTTCTTTTTCAGGCAGCGCTGTTCTGTTAATGGCTCGGTACAAATTATAAGCTGATCATATGGAGTTTGGGTGTGTGTGTGTAAGTCCTTCAAACACAGTCTTGGTAAGTGAAGGTTTCTACCAAGTAGATTAAAGTAGATTTGACTCTATTTAGGATATTCTTTATTCTGCAAACATTTCAAATCAGTTGCTATTTTCTAGGGATACTGGTAAACACCTAAATGTTTACAGATACTGATGCTCTTCCGAGACCGATAGCAAATATTGTCTCGGATATCTAGATTTCACCGATACTGATAATTATTTTGATTAGTTAATGAGATTATTTATTTTTAAATATTGAAAATTAGGATTACCTACCTATATGAAATCTTTGTTACATCAATTTAAAATGAAAAATTTCATTTTAATAAATAAATAATTGATAGTATATTGTATTATAATTTTTTTAAATTCTAGTGGTAGCTATTGGCAAACTGTCTGTACTTTTTTGTCTATACCTATTCTACAAATGCCAGAAAAATTGACAATAGCTATACTTTGTCCCATCTTTAGTATTTTTTTAACTGATTTTAATGTGAACTTTTATGAATAATTTCTTATATTTAGCTACATTGTACATATTCTATATTCATATTGAACAGAAAAAAAATCTTCACTCTGATTTCTTATTACTGAGTAATGTGGAGTGATTATAGCTACTAGCTACTGACATTTTATTCTCTCATAGCTAGTATATGAATTTCGTTTAGCTCTCCAACAAAGATATTGATGCAATAATTGTTTTTTCAGAAGTGTTCATTCAAATGTTCTGTTTCAGAAAACTGGTCTTCTTCGTGCATCTAGAAGCCATCCTTCAGCTAAGGAGTTTGTGTGTGATCATTTCACGTTTTTATCATCATTGTTTGTAAGTGATAATTTACTTAAAAGTAAATTTATCATAGGTAGCTATAGCTATATAGTGTGATATATCTATTTATCCGAACGGATCCTAATCAAGATGTGTAATGTTTCTGCAAGTTAATTTTGACTTTGTTAATTTTGGTGCTGGTGAAGGTTTGCATTGGGGTGATCTGCTATTTGACCCTGATATGAGTTTCACACACCCAGCTCGGTAATTGCCCTATTAGATCAATGGTGCCATTTAGAAACGCTGGTACTGAATTGGTACATAGCTTTCATTCACTCGGTAATGTCCAGCAAGTATGAAAGTGATTAACCTGTGTTTTCCAGCACTGGGAGTCTTCCCATATTGGATTACAGGGTCTCTAGCCTTATGCATATGGGTGTGAATAACCTCCTCTATCGTTATTTGTCAAAGAGTAGAAAATCTTGTGCATTCTTATTCACTGTATGGGCCAAACAAACAGTTTGAATCTAAGTAGCTATATCTAAAGATATTGGTATTTATTTTGGTGTCTGTAATTAATTGGAATTTTCTTTTTCAGAGAAGCATCAAACATAGCAAGATGTCACCACCAACAATTCCCCAGAAGTATTCAGACTCTGTTCCCCTTGATGGTCTGTGAGGAAGAATAAGCTATACTCTTCTGTTCATTCAGAGCAATCTGGTATGCCCCTTTCACACACACAACGGAGACAACTTTTTGTTTGTCCTGGACGCAGTTTGGGTGAGAAGTTGTCAGTGCCATGAGTTGAGATGTCAATAAATGGAGGTAATTATTATTGACTTTCTATCAGTTACAATTATCTACTGTGTTATTAAATATTGATTTGTATTTTAAAATATAAGAAATATCATCAGTTTTCTCAATTTTTGTCTTTGATATTAGCAATTAGAAACAGAACTCTTCTTTGATGTCTGAAATTCATTCAAATATTTTATTTTTCAGATGACTTCTTCAATCAATGAGGGATTAGCCAAGATCATTCTCTATAGTGCAGTCATTAGTGTTGTTTGGTCCCCTCTCTTTACATGTTGGAAGTCTATGCTCCGTTGAGGGTTTGATCGGAAGGGCCTAAGTCTAAAGACTATTTTTTAAAGTATCTGCAGCATCAGGGAAATAATTTCATTTCTGTTGTGGTCTGTAAATTAATATCATTATATCTATATCTGATTTCCATCAAACATTTTGTTTTTTTACGAAATGCACCTGAGTGATGTAATGTTTTAGCAAATGAGAATTAAAATATGTAGCTAAATCCAGATCTAATGTTCAAGTTAAAATTCTCTAAATTGCAAAACTGCTGTTTTTTTCTTTTATTAAATGAATGTATATAACCTTTTACTTTGGTAAATTTGAAGATTAACTACCTGTGTCCAAATGTATGTATACTAGGGATGGGACGATACCAACAATTCTGCCGATACCGATACTTTGAAAAAGATGTCGATTCTTGCCGATACCGATACTTGCAGTTTTTTAAAGTTTATATTCATTAAACTCATGGATACTTTATGAGTTAAGTATCAATTATTCTTGTAAGTTAATGAAGTTCTAACTCAAAACTAACACAGTTATGCTCTTTCAATGAAGTATAACAATTGATTTACATATTTCACATTAATTAAAAACATAATAAATAACTTTTCTGATGTGTGTTATCCTGTGGTACTTTTAATAAATAGGTGCGAAAATGGTCAACAGTAGCTGAATAATTTTTATCTTTAATTTATAGTCAGACTCAAATCTATTTGTAGATTCCGTATATACTTTACTATTTTTATTATTAATGTCATGCAAGTCATAATAAATAAATAAAAATTATACATGGAACTCTAGTAGGAAGATGGTCAATTATTAGAGCACTGTTAATAATGAATTATTTATTTCATTTATGACTATAGAATAATAGAGATTTAATAAAAAAAAATTATCAAATGAATGAAATTTAAAACCATACAAGTATCGGTAGATACTTTTCATTATATGCCGATACAGATACTTCGTCCCATCCCTAATGTATACATAGGGCATTACCTTGTGTTTTCTTAAAAGTTTAAATATTAATATTTTTGGTAAAAGTATCCTCTTTTTCTGTGTTTTAGCTAACTATGATAATATTTTAAGTCTCTAAATAAATGTGTAATGAAGAGACTTACCGTTATACTTATTATAGCTACTAGTAAAATTTATAAAGTATGGTAAGTTACAGAAATCGCTGAGAGTTTAGAACTATTGACGAGGTTATTTCCAGGCTCACTTAATGTTACAGCAGAAATATTTAATAAAGAAAAAGTAGCTATTGGAAAAAGCTTTCACTTGACACTTTTAACCTGTTTTAAAAGACTGCTCTGCTTCTGATTCATATCCTTTCATTGGAAACGTTTGATGTAACTTTTACAAAGCGTTTCTTTTCAAAGAAATGTTTTAATTTATTATAACAGTAATGTACTTTTGAGTTTATTACTCGAGTAAATTTGGAAATGTGAAAAATAAGACAAAATTACACTTATTTTATTTTATTTACTATTTTAGGAGGAAGAGTCTTCTTCTGCTGAGTCTTCATAGAGACGGAGACGAGGAGACTTTGTCTCAAATGTAGTGGCATCTGTAAAGAGCCAATTTTAATTATTATTTGGATTAACATTTATTTATTTTAATAAGTCTTGCACAGACAATGGTCTAGCTAGAAACTACAAGGGTAATATCAAGCTGAAAAAACTATTAATTAAAATGGTCTATTGTTGCATGTAATGTTACAATTATTGTGAATAAAATAAGAATTAAAATTGGCTAAATAATGGTATAGTGCAACTATTTCTCACCAGGAGACCTTGCCCGCAGCTCTGCTCGTAGCTCTGGCGTCCCTGCTCGTAGCTCTGGCCTCCCTGCTCGTAGCTCTGGCCTCCCTGCTCGTAGCTCTGGCCTCCCTGCACGTAGCTCTGGCCTCCCTGCTCGTAGCTCTGGCGCCCCTGTTCGTAGCTCTGGCGACCCTGCTCGTGGTCCTGGAAGTAACAAAGAAAGATTTTATTTATTGTACATAACTACATATAAATAATTGATAGTAGCTAATTAGGATAGGAAACTTACGACTTTCTTCTAAATTATAGAAGACTCCCCCTTGTGGGAGCAGCCGGATCCACTTCCGCCAGAGTTGCAGCCGCAACTATTGGAGGAGCCTCATCCGCAATCCGGCAAATCCCGAGAGGCTTCTCGGGCCAGATTGCGGATATGTGGGGCATTTTCTGTTCCTCTCCCCCACCTTCTGTTTTCGAGCGCTAAAGCCTTGAAAATAAGTAGTAGTTAACACAAGAATACATAGTATTTTATGGAATATTTTTAACTAATAACTACTCATCTTGCCATCCAGCTACGAAGAATTTTATGTTCTTCTGCTCTGCCTCCTTCAGCAGCTGGGGAATCCGTTTTTTTATTGGCCTCATGTGCCCTTTGGGTTTCTGCAATGTATAATACCATTAGTATGGGTACAATAATTACTATAGAATATTAACATTTTAAAATGACTTACTGCCAAGATAGAGTCATCTATGAATAATTCTCCGAACGAGATGAAAGAAAACTCTATTTGCCTCCCAAACCCTTGAACTGTCAAATTTGCCACAGGCTTCTCTTCCCGGTGGCACTCGACAGTCCAAGGCTTGGGCATCTCTTCCGTGATGGCCGTCACAGAAGAGATGCCCGCAGTTTGGCTCCAGGGTAACCCTCTGAATTTGGATGTTTGTCTGCAAGGGTAAAAGTTATGGATAATTTTCGGAATATATTATAGCTATGTGAATCATGATTAGATAAATTATTTACCTTGAAAAAGAAGGACTTAATGGATGCCGTTTCCGGGTCGAAGTCGGCAATCTTAGTCTCTGCCCCTATCGCGGCCCCATCTATTGGTAGTAGACAGTGTTTGGTACTGAAAATTTCTACTCCTTTGTGAAAAGGAAACATGTTACTAAATATATTTATTAATTGTAAACCAATATAGTTACCCAATAATATATATACTTACCATGGAGGTTGCCTATCATCTTCACAGCCTCAAATACAATGAACTGACGTCCAATGTATTTGAGGCTGAAAGAAGGGCAGAGCCTCTTGCTCTCCTCGGTTGTTGAAGTTATGATGAAGAAGTCCTCTCCTGTACGGAGCTCTCTGTTAAAAGATAAGATTTGTTTAAAATTTTATATTCTATATTGAAAAAGCTATTATCATTCACGAGTGTAGCTAAAAACTATATACTTACCTAAACAGAAATAATCTGTCGTATATTGATGAATTTATTTTTGTCGTCTCCTGGAAGCTTATTTGTTTTTCCTTCATATTCCTTTTAACTCGTAGGAGAATGGCCTAAAGAAGATTAGACATTAGAAATCCACGAGTATGGTAACTGTAACACCTAACTGTATGTTAAACTTACTTCAATGTATGAATCCATTTGTACGGCCATAACTCCCAATGAAGGGAGAGTTATGGCCGTACCCTCTTGCTTCAGGAGCCGGAGCCCCTGGGAATATTTATGCTCTTGGAGCAATTCCTCGATGGTGAGGTCATCATCAATCTGAAACAATAAACCTCTAATAATATTTGGGTATTAAAGTATACCGTAGCAACTAGAAATTGTTACAATGTTAAAGTACTAATTTAAGATTATAGACTACTAATCTAGGCTATTTGAAACAGAAATTCATTTGAATGATGTGCTAAAGAAAATTTAATAGTTTTTTAATAAAATTTTAAGTTCCTAAGAATTCTATTTCTAAAAATTAAACTTTTCCTAAGTAAATATACTTTACTGTACTCTTGCATGATTTTTTTTGAGAGTTTAAATTTTTAATTCCTTGCTTACTCTATTCAGAGTTTACTAGAGTAATTAACGGTAACAGATACCTAATGTTCACTGTCTCTGTAGTAATTCAGTTACACTTTAAAAATTAGAAATAGAGGAGAGTCCGAAATGATTCATTCGCACTATCAATAAATTAATCCTATTAAATTAAAACTAGATGCAGTAGGTATTAAAATTTTGAAGCAATGCACTGAAACTACAAATTTTAAAGTTTTTTAGCTTGTCAAGGTTTTGAAGGTAATAGCTACTATTTAGCAAGTTAGTGTGATTCAAACAATTTTAATTATCACAGCAAAGAATGTGCTAAAATAATTTTCTTGCTCTGCGTTACCATGTCAAAATACTTTACTCTTTTTGATATTAGGACTAAAGTATTAAATCCTGAAAAATAAGAAAGTATTTTGACATGCATGTCAAAATACTTTAGTCAAAATAGAATTCTTTAGAATTTAATAATCTATCGAATAGTATGAAAAATATTTCAAAAAATGGTTATTACCACTGTTAAAAGAACAAAAAGCTAACTGCTATCTACGTCGTTGTCCGTTGATTAATGGGCACTGGTCAACATTTTAATCCGCTTTAATTACTATAGCTAAAAGCCTAAAATAAAAACAAACCTAATATTGCAATAATGAAATAAGAAATAAACAATGTAAAATGTCAAATATTTGTAACATAGGTTTTAATATAAAGAAAAGCTTTTCATAAAAAGAATTTGTAGACTCGGCTCTTTGTAACATTTCGTACTATTTCTATTCGTTTAACCTGTTATAGTCTATGAACCTTGAACATAGCCGTTCCGAGCAAGGTTCATAGACTATAACAGGTTAGACGAATTGAATAATAAAACAACTTCAAAGTGTTACGATGAACTGCATCCACCAAGTCTTCAGTCAATTTTAAAAATGTATTAATATTTTTCATAAAAGTGATATCAAAATAATTCTCCTACATGCTAATAGTTATTAGGTATTAAATTTTTGAATAAAATATACTTTTTTTAATTTCAGAAAACCTAGTCATAATTTAACAAAGGTTAAGTTTCATTTTCTAAATCATCTCTAAAATTAAAAAGTTTATTTTATTAAAAAATATATAATAACAGATTAGGTAATACTTTGAAGAACTATTTTGATCAATTCCTGCGAAAAATAAATAATTTTTAAAGTTAAAGTACCTACCTATTAATTTTGTACACAGAAATCAGTAGGTAGGTAGGTACAATCGCGGAACAGTGTATCCGTCATTCAGAAAAGAAGTCAAACATAAGAAGAAAACCTACAGCGACAGTTTGAGAAGAAAAAGATTATAGGGGTTCCAAGTAAGATGGACAGCACAAAAGATGACACGTATCATTGAACATCACTCCATGAAACTACAGACACTTGTAAAAATCCTGGCTGTAATATTATGGCATTATTCATGACGTTTATTTTGACTTCATTAGATTCAATATCAATAGAAAGGGATTCATAGGACCAGGAGTACACTGGTGTCCTCTTTCATTTCGATGACTCATCGGGCCAGGAGGACACATGTGTACCCTTTCAAATTTTTTCACATATGAAACAATGGGTAATGTATGTTGTTTTCCCATCCCTATCGATTCCAAAAATATAATAAAAACTTAAAATATATTTTTTTTTTGGTCAGAAAAAAATCGGTCCTTAAAGGGTTAATTGTTTTAAGTCATATTGATGTCTTTAGCTAATGAGTTTGAACAACTCAGCATAACTTCTTCTTGTATAACTGTTTTTCTGTTTAGCCATTATATAAAGGCTGTGTTAAATCAAACTAGAATCAGTTCTCTGCAATGAATCCCAGTGTTCTCCTATATTAATCAATTATAATAAACTTATACTTTCAAACTGGTAAAACCCACTGTTCATTTAACCTATGTTTTATCAAGATCAACCCCAGTGGTAGAGATACCGAAAGACGTGAAAGAAGATGTGTTCATCATCATTGACAATGCTTACAAAATAGAACGCCGAAACGATGGAAAAAAAGTATTTTCATAGATGATTGTGGTTTCCTCTCAAACGACGGGCTCTCTTAAACGTCTCTATTATATTTTAAATGAAGGCAAAATTGGGTTACGTTGAAAAGAAAAATGGGTTATTTTGTAAAAAAATTAAAGAAAGAGAGATTACCACTCGAGCCTTTGCTTGACCACAATGATATTGTTATTCTTTGTAGATACTATGTCACCCTGAAAAGAAAGCTAAATACAAAAAGGGGGTTCCTGTTTAGAAAAAAAACTTCACTCAAGACACCAAATTCAAAGAACACATTTCATTCGTGGAATACATTGGCAAATTCCCCATAAATTTCTCCTGCAGGAATGCAAAACCAACTACCTCTAAGTTTATGAGTAAACACGGACAACACTGAAGGCGAAAGGTAATAAGTAACAAATGGTTTCAACTCAAAGTCCACAGGCTGTTTATGAAGATTTGCTTCTGGGCAACTCCATGAATGCCCCTCGAGATTTTAGGCAAATCCAGAATGATAAACAAATTTTAGATAAGCAGGACCGTTTGAAAATAAATGGCAACGGTTTAGGAATCGAATAAATTTGGCAGACGAAGTACAGACGTTAGTAACTGATATCCATCATCAAAGTATATTTACAGGAGATTTATCATTCAGGCGAAGGGACTGCCACCGTCCGTTAATTTTGTATTATGTTCTACAGACGCTCCTCATTCGTGTTTTGGGCTTAGACATAACATTTAATTTAGGTGCGTGTTACGTCACTGATATGGTCTACAATAATAATAATTTGATTCGCAAATCATCTCATTATGATCGGACCCATTTTTCTCCTCTATACCACATACCATCGTTTATTCGCTCATTTCCAGTGTCATCTTTACCATTTCCCAGTCAATTTGGCAGAATTGAAAATCAATTTGGCAGAAGTGAAAAATGAATTGGTTGAGGTGAAAATCTAGATAGCAGAAATGAAAATTACGAGCAAGATAATCAGTTACAATATAAAATATTATTTAGATGAAAAGTAGAACCTCAATCAAATTGTGTGGAATTACGATCTACTTCCCCAGACACTACCCAATTATAGGATACCACCCAAATATAGGATACAACTCAATTATAGGATACGACCGAATTACAGTATAATACCAAATTATTGGATACTACCAAATTATAGGATACTACCAAATTTTAGGATAATACCCAATTATAGGATAATACCCAATTATAGGATAATACCCAATTATAGGATAATACCCAATTATAGGATAATACCCAATTATAGGATACTACCCAATTATAGAATAATACCCAAATTTAGGATACTACCTACTTTATAAGTTCGTGCCCAGTTATATGATAATACCAAATTATACATACTATTTATACATTTGAAATAAGAACAGACAACTTTTGTATCTTGACTGCATTACAATCCATTAAATGAGCGAAAAAAAGAGGTTTTATTCTCTGTAATCTGTGACTACAAAATAACGAGATAAAGTATTGAAAATCTCCGTTGACGACCGCAAACGAATATTTGATGCCTATGAAGAGGGAGAAGATTGGAAGAGCCTCTCCAAAGCACTTGGAATAAAACTTCGGACAGCTCACAATTGGATAGAGAAGGGAAATCGATTGCCAAATTCCAAAGGTGGTTCTCACAGTAAAAAATATCCACAGATGAATTATTGTTACTCTTGTGTAGGAAGTTGAAAATAATCCAGCAATCTCATTAAGGTGACCGTCCCAAGGAAGGATGGCATAATTAAAGAAACATTTTTTATTGTATAAATAGTTGCTTTATAACCTTCTAATAGTGTGTGCAAAATATCAGAGGTCTCATGTTACTCTACCCCCCTGGGGAAAGGGAAGGGTAGATGCGGGGAGTAGGGAGTCAATGGGGTACGGTCAAGAGCCCCCTCGGTCATGAGCCCCCCTAGGACATAAGCCCCCCTAGGACATAAGCCCCCCCGGTCACGAGCCCCCCCCCTCCCTGTTTTTTTTAATCCTTATTTACCTAGTTAAACAAATAAAGGACTACTTAGATAGAAATAACTGAGAGTTGCTAATGTAGTTTGTTGTATCCGCTAGTTTGTTGTACTGCACACTTCATGATTGTTTAATGACCTGGCAGGGGGGTTTATTAGACATATATTTTATGTCTAATCAGTTATGAACTACAACAGTATCAATAAGGATTAAATAATATAGGTAAATAAGGATTTAAAAACAGGGGGGGGGGGGGGGGCTTATGACCTACACCCGGAGTCAATATGTACTCTAAAAACCATCTCTCAGCCAATTATAATTCGTAATAATTAATTATCGTAATAATCGAGATCTACAAATCTTGTAATTGAAAACCCGAAGGCCTTCATAATTTTGAAACTAGAACATTGCGGTTTTTTGTATTCGATTTATTCGGAAATTACCTACAATATGATGATTTTGATTGACGAATTTGTCATCGAAATATTTTTCGATATATTTTTTTTCACGAAAAAATCGAAATTCCGAAAACCAATTCGAAAATCCAAAACATCATGTTGTAGGTATTCTAATGGAAAATCGAATGCAAAAAACTGCAAAGCCGTAGTTTCAACCAAAAAAAAAAGCCTTCGGATTTTTGGACAATTGTTCGAAATTTGAAAACTCGTTTTCTAAGGGTCTAATCGTAAAAAATGACAGAAAAAAAATGGAGAATTCAATTTTATATGAATGTGTTAAGTTTCAGATCCCTAACTTCATTAATAAAAATGTTTTCCAGATCTGGGGACGGTCCCTTTAAGAGAATTAAGTGCTCTTCTTGTCAGAAAATTCAATGTAAGAGTTATGCTCTAACACCGTGAAGAACTAGTTAGATGCACAATTATTCTCTTTGAAAAAAAAAGTTAGGCTGTCAACAATAAGAATCTACCAGAAAAAAAAATGAAAAGATCCGAGTATATGGAAAAACTGTTATCAAGCACGCGGGCAAGTAATGACCTTGGTTTGGATTGACGAAACTTATTTCAATCTCTACTGCAGGAGAGCAAATGGCTACCTGCCAGTAAAGGAGCAAGTCAAGTGGTGAGTCAGTGGCCTAAATAATATAGCGTCTTGCGTGACGCTTTCAAACCTTAAGGCCCGTCCACACCTTCACACACGAGCGTCCACACCTTGCGTGCGTTCATGCCCATCATTTCTGGTTCAAACGCACTCTTTTTGTTATCGCTCCCAGAGCGAGAGCATGCGTCCGAAATCGCGAAATCATCATTCATATTCATGCCAGTAGGACGCTTGCATTCACGACGGCAGGATGGTTATGAACGGCGCTCCGCTAGAAACATAACATTATTCTTAACTTTCTGAACATTATGGTGTTCTATTATTGTTATTTTAATTTTTTGTTTTTATTATTAACTCAGACGAAAGTTGTTCTTTATTAGTGATGTTCGATCAGTCGTTAAACCCTTAACTAAACTGAAAACTCTTGTATAATTGAAACTGGTTTTAATTTCATACGCCTCTATCAGTGGTATATTATACACGAACAAATACATTTTCTTCCTCATGACTAAAAGCAAATGTGAAATATAAACAGTAGAACAAACAATTATAACATATTTTCTGATAAAAAACTAGTCATATTTTCACATTGAGCATGCAATTGTTTATTTAAATAAAGAATCAATCTTAAAAAAAATTGATAAAACTAATTCATAATTGTTATTATATAATTAAATTTCCTCTGGAAAGCTAAGAAATGAATAAATTACCTTAATATATGGTTTACTATATCATATTCAATAGACCTGTCAACTTGTAATATTAATTATATCATTGTAGGTAGTACCAATAATATTCACAGTAAATTGGTATGGACGCGCCGAACTAGTTTGCGTGGAGTCCTGAACGCGGGTATGAGCGCAAAAGTACGTTCATTTTTTATTCGTATTATCTTCTCAGTGTTGTATTCAGGCGGCTAACCCACAGATCATTGAATATAGGAAGATGTCGCACTACAGTATTTTCAATTTTCTAGCGACACTTGGCACCGGGAATCGTCCGTACCGTGACGTATACTTAGAGTTGCCTACGATTGATAAATTACTTATTTTTAATTATTCAAAAACGACATAAAGAGAATGGTATTTAACTTAATATGCTATTTAAAATCAAAATATTCATTTATGATATTAAACTGATAATAAAATTATATATTTTTAAGTAATATAATTATTTTTGTTCTGTACATGTTTTGTACGTGTGTTCAGTATGAATTTGGAGCCGCAGAGCGTCGGTTTATTTCTGATGCAATATCATTAGCATGCGGACGTGCTCTGTAGTCTGAGACTAAATTTAATAATTATTGTATCTTTCATAAATATTAAACTAGTGAGAAATGTGCAATGTACGAAAATGTTCATTTATCAATAATTGTATCAATACATTTAGAGATCGGTTGTTTTTGTCCAGAAAACATGATTTCAATCTGTGGTTAAAAACTTGCACAATGGCGTTGAGACTGAACAGTTAATAAGTCACTATTCAGTTTGCTCGAAATATTTTAGTTGCGACTTCAATTCTTGTTTTCTATTTATAATAAATATACGTTAAAATATCAAACTTAAATTAACCTTTTGTCCTGAAAATTAAAATTTACATTACTACTTTGGTTTCGCCATATTGGTAGTAAAAGAAAATGTAGCTCTAACCGTTATATATATGTACATATACTCGTTTGTTAGTACGTTTGTAGTACATATGTGACGTCACGGTACCCCTCTCTCTGATTGGCTGATACGCTCGCAGTTAAATAATTATTTGGCCACTAGCGTCCACGTAGCAGTGAAACATCTTCCTATATTCAATGATCTGTGGCTAACCTAGCCATTCCTAGCCGTTAAGGGGCCTTTACACGGTAAGTGCTCAGTGCCTCTTTGTCGTGACACTGCTCTATGCCGCGCCCACTTTGCTACTTGCCCCACCCTTTTTGGCAAAACTTGGTGGTGACCAAGCTATCGCTCTGAGAGCGAACGCTCACCACAAAGTGCCACTGTCTGTCAGTAGCGATTGCCAGACAATCAACAACCCCTTTCATTGGCCTAGTTGAAGAGCACCCATGCGTATGGAAAATAAAATCTAAAGATTATAAAGATAAAACACTAACAGCGTTAGTGGTTTAATAGCATATTAAATGCTAACCACGATACTAAAGTGTCAGTGCCCACCAAAGCACATTCTGCTCGTGTAAAGGCGCTGAGCTAATTGGTGGGCAGTGTGGTGAATAGTGGCACTTACCAGTGCTCGTGTAAAGGCCCCTTTACAATCGTGTTATCTTCTCAGTGTTGTTTTAGACACGAGAGTGAGTGCACGCGTATGTATCTATCTCAGACCTGACTGAGTAAATTGAGTAACGGTTCTCGTTAGCACAACAGCTGATGTTAACCTACACATTATTCTTCAAAATACTTTAGGTATCTGATCATTTTGCTCAATAATTTTCTCATTTTTGGATGAGAATTTGGTGGAGCGCGTACTAGATGCGTACACTCTTCCTCGTTTCTCAAACGTCACTGAGCCGTGTGCGAATGCTCCCTGAACTGTTAGTCTGTTGCTAGGGTGACGTCATATGTGTGCTGTGACGTCACCACACGACACAGTGGAACAACAAGACGCCAAGGAAGCTGTTTTGACTGAAGCGAAGAGAGACAAGGAAGCTCACTTGACTAATTGCTAACAACAAGGTGTTAACACGATGGTCCCGCTTATACGTTGTTGGTTAGCCGTTACACCGCTTCCTTCTACTAGTACTTCCATGGTTGTATTAGACACAAGGGCGAGTGCGCGCATATATGTCGATCTCAGACCTGACTGAGTAAGTTGAGTAACGGTTCTCGTTAGCACAACAGCTGATGTTAACTTACACATTATTCTTCAAAATACTTTAGGTATCTGATAATTTTGCTCAAAAATTCTCATCTATGGACATTTAACTGATCTTGTGATAAATAATCAGAAACAATTTTGTTGTTTTAATGATAATTTACGATGTATTTTGTGGAATTTATTCGACGCATCCAGTTCATGCAGCTAATCTTCCTAGGTACGCCGTCTGTATAATTATTTGATTTGTAAAGGTTTGAATGTTTGTTTAATTTTAATAATTTATTGAATTTTTAAAAAATCATCCTTAAAATTTTGTATGATTAATTGACTACCTAGCTACTTAAAATCGATTTTTTTCACCTAAAAAATTAAATGTGAGAAATACCTGGAGCAAGGTAGCTAATTAAAATTTTCATTATTTTATCCATTAAATTAGTGTTGTATAGGAAATACTAAACATTGTATCATGCGTTTCATTGTAATAAGAAAGGGAAAAAATAAACATTTTTAGTTCAGCAGAAGTTTATGTACATGAAAATAATAACAAAAATATATGGAGTTCACTCTTTTATTTTCTATCATACTATTGAAACTTATGTATTAGCTACATTGATAGAAAACCAATAAGACTATTTGATAACTATTTAGACATGAATTGTATCATATATACATTGTATATGGCTGCTATATACAGAACATTCCATATATTACATTGTTCATTAATAATTACCACAGAGTCGTTGTTTGAGATAATTTATATGACTTAAAGACCAGGTACATCAATATTAGAAGTGAGAGCAAGTTTCCTAATGTCATCTGCACTAAGAAGAACTAGAAAACTATTTTCACGCATAAATTTATATGCTGCAGTATTAATATAATATAGAGGGCAAGAAAAAAGCATAAAATCTGCACTATACATTTTCCTCCTATTATTACCTAGAAGTAATAATTATTCCTTCAACCTTCTCACCTAATTTTTCTTCCATAACTTCATCTAACATTTGGAAGGCTAGAGCAAGTTTGTCTGAACTAACAACAGAACCATCTTCATGGTTATACATATGTGAAAGCAAATTTTTAAATTTAGACCACTTATCACACAACATGCTGTCACCTAATATAAAATCAAATGTGGAATTATTTAGAAGAACATCTTTAAAGTACACAGAAATGTTTGAATTAGAATGTACTTTGGAAGAAATAAGAAAATGGGGTATCATATTATGTTCATGTACAAGTCTACCAAAAGAATATTATCTTTACAATCAATAATCATCCATTTGATTTAAAATCTATTATCTTGTCATTATCTAAGAACTCTCCAAATTTTGAGTATCTCTCTCTTCAATTATCTTCAACCTTCTAATATGAAGTTGACCAGGAAAAATTGTTGGGATAGCTCCTTTCTGAAGCCTTATCCTCCTTTTCACCTCTAGTCTATAATTCTCAAGATGGAGACCTTCCCTAACGATTACATCTTCATAGAAGTGGTCAGTATTGTCACTCAGCACAAACAACTGAATGAGCAGACGGTGTGAAGTTCTCCCTGTAAATAGGCATTTATGAAAAACTTCTATCTACTGAGCAAGCACATGAGGATAATTTTTTTTATAATTTACCGTCAATTTCATAACAACAAAAACAAATATTACTATTTTAATCAATTACTAAATTACTAGAGCGAAACAATGCACATAGAAATGAAAAGTGAAGCTACATGGATACTATTTAACCACTAATAATTTATATTGACATGTGAAATCATGATAATTGATCAAAATTTGAAAACTAAAAATACAAGATTAAATATGTTGTGTTATGTATGGAATTAGGAATTTTCGTTGCAAGAAAATTCACCGCGAGGAATTTCTGCCATAAATTGTTTTTAAACTCTCGGTTTGAGAACCCCAGACAAATAAAAAGAGTACCACAATAAATGCTAGGGTTCTTTTCCAACAACCGTTACCAAGGACACTTATAAACTATAAAGAACAGAGAGTTAAGATTGATTGTCCAAAAAATTGTGGTTTTTCTTTGTATGAAATTGTTATTGTTTGCTGTTAGACTAATGGAAAGCATTCTTGGTTATGGGGGTTAGAAAAGGACTAAAAATTATTGTGGTGATCACTTAATTTGCCTAAGATTCTTAAGTTGATACTTAAAATAAATTATCACGGCAAAAATTCCTGACGGTGAAATTTCCCCATGGTGAATTTCCTTATGGAAAAAATTTCGGTCATGGTGATGTATATCTAGGAGACACTTACCTATGGATTGCTTTGAGCCATTTAGCATAGAGTGCCTCTTCTTTCGGAAAGAAAAGCGTCAAAATTTTCGTACTGGATCCATATTTTACTTGCATCCAGGGACGCAGCAACGCTTCGGCATATCTGCAAAATAAGTCATTAAATGTAATTACTTTTTAATTTCATATGTTTAAAATAGGTCACAACATTTACATTTTCTGAACATTACAAGCTGGGTAGATTTGATATCAAGTAGCTACCTATTTAGGTCACTAGGTGTAGTTTTCATAAGTTTTGTATGGTAAAGGCATCAGATGTGATCTTAGTCCAATTTGTGTACAAGAATTAATATGCAACTATGCAAGCATACCAGTCTACCAGATTTTATTTGATGGTAAATTTGACTGACATGTCGGTAGACTTATTTACTTGAAAATAAATATTCTCGCAAAGTCTGCAGACTTCTAGTTATTTATTCCATTAATTTTTGGAGGGAAAAATGTTGGAGAATCACCCAAATTATACATAATTATTGGCCGAAATTTTCAAATTTCTTGGTAAGTCGGCAGACTTCTATGCACAGTGCACCAGACTACCAGTGACCAAATACAGACTGGCAAGCATAGGAATTAATTCAAGTGATCACATTTATTAACAAGGGATGACAGCAAAGCTCAGACTGTATTTGATGCACTGAACTCTTCTGACTTTTCAAAAAATCTGTAAATTATCTGCAAACATTTCCTCATATTTTGGCTAGGTAGTCCTCCAACATTTATACAATTTCCCCTCCAAAAATTAATGGTAATATATGGATAGATACCTATAAGTCCTCAGACATTGGAAGAATATTTATTTTGGAGAATTTGAAAAGTCCTCGGACATGCCATTGGAATTTATGTGTCTCTTCTCCCGCTGAAATTTTATTTTGAGAGAGTTACTCTTTGACAAATTGACTCTCAGAAGCAGATTCAAAATCTCTTGCAGCTAAATTAATGGTAACATAGGAATTAATTCAAAATATCCCATATAGCTAAATTAATGGTAACATAGGAATTAATTAAAGATCTCTCGCAGAGATCTCCAATTTCTTAAATTCAATCAAAAACTCCCGCAGACTCGGAGAGTCTTGGAACAATGTTTCATATTCTGCAGACTGGGTAGGTACTTAACTACTCAATAACAAGCTAGTAGCTACCTAGTCTCCAACTTAAGAGAGTTGGAATTATACTTCCTCAATGTGACTAGGCAGACTAGCTAGCCACTAGGTTATAGGTACCTGTAATAATGGCCAGTATTAGGTACCATACTTTATTACTTGTCAAGTTTTGAAGTTGGTAGAATAAGCTAATTCAAGATTTATCACTAAACATGGTAGACAAACAAGAAACCTATGAAAATTGAATTCAACACCAGATAGTCTTAGCCTCTTAGTTAGTCTTAGGTAGGTAAGTAATTAGTGTTACCTGCCACACTCTGTCATCTAAAAGTTTGAAACATTGCCTAGCCATACTAGGCACTACATACCTTAATTACACAAAAAACAGCGTAAATACTCAATAAAACATTAAAATCATTACATATTATTGATCACAACTCTACTAATACTTACTGGAATAATTTTAAACCTTTACAGTCTCCTATTTATAGAAAAAATAGCATCAAATACAGAGCAACACAGTTTCCTTCGCAGTATCAATCTTGAATCCTACACCCAGGCTATAATATTACAGAGGGCATTGGTACTAGATGCGTGCACTCTTCCTCATTTCTCAAACGTCACTGCGCCGTGTGCGAATGCTCCCTGAACCAAAGACTAACATGGAGTTGAGCGTCTATAAAAAGGGGCCTTTACACGAGCACTGGTCAGTGCCACTATTCACCACACTGCCCACCAATTAGCTCAGCGCCTTTACACGAGCAGAATGTGCTTTGGTGGGCACTGACACTTTAGTATCGTGGTTAGCATTTAATATGCTATTAAACCACTAACGCTGTTAGTGTTTTATCTTTATAATCTTTAGATTTTATTTTCCATAGGCATGGGTGCTCTTCAACTAGGCAAATGAAAGGGGTTGTTGATTGTCTGGCAATCGCTACTGACAGACAGTGGCACTTTGTGGTGAGCGTTCGCTCTCAGACCGATAGCTTGGTCACCACAAAGTTTTACCAAAAAGGGTGGGGCAAGTAGCATAATGGGCGTGGCATAGAGCAGTGTCACCACAAAGTGGCACTGAGCACTTACCGTTTAAAGGCCCCTTTATATTGTCTTTGCCTGAACTGTCAGTCTGTCGCTCGGGTGACGTTATATGTGTGCTGTGACGTCACCACACGACACAGCGGAACAACAAGGTGCTAACACGATGGTCCCGCTTATACGTTGTTGGTTAGTCGTTACACCGCTTCCTTCTACTAGTACTGCCATGGTTGAGGCTTTTGGTGAAGGCTAAGGGAGGAGATATTGAAAACTGACTATGGAATTAATTCTTAGATGTATAATGATTTTTTCTGTTAAGTTACGTCTTCTTTTTTCTGTTATTTATAAGGAGATATTTCAATAAATATTTATCTACACCTGGTCTGATCACCCTGTACATATGAAAATGATGTGTAGAATAAATAATGCATTATTACTGACTAGATAGTAATAATTATTTAACAAAAATATTGTTCATTGTTTTCTAAAATACTTTTGTCTACTTGATGACTTGGCACTAAAATTGCCAATTATGTAATGAATTAAATTATGAAACTAATTTTAGTCACTAAATTTTGACCTATTTTTATTTTTCTATATTTTTGGTGGTATCGAACCATTATAGATGTGATGAATGTAGATACCATGAATTCCTGTCTACTCTTATTATATCTGAAAATAAATTTTGCGTATTTTTTCATCAGATGGCTGACATCGATTCTCAGTCTCTTCTGAGAGAGAAAAGGATCGACCAGATCCACACTGCAGTATCACCGGCAGACAGACTCGCATTAGACTTTGTGAGCAAAAAGAGAATTGCCAATTCCCATGTCCTTTACGTGCAGCTGTCGGTGAAAAACCCGGGGGAGAATAAGGAGAAATCCCTTAACTTCAAAACTAAGGGGAAAGTAATTGACACATACTGCCGCCTCCTTTTGTTTCGGTATTGATGCATACGGATTCAAATTTTAAATTAACATTCAATTGAAATTATTTTATTTGGTGCAATACACATTATAATACTCTCCTTTTTGCAGGGAATTGGAAACCTGTGACGTGTTCTTTATAGTTGCTGTGAAAAAAGAAAGTGCCTTTGAGCTGTGCAGAATTACAATTCTCCAATTTGGGGACACTCATCATTTATGAGGCAGAGGCGTCCTCCATTTTTGGGACAAAGACGATCTCGACGCGTCATCCCCATCACCCCCAAAACCCAAAATCTTATGACTTCTGCTGTAAGTTCTTCCATATATTATTAGTACTTGAAAACTTTTATTACCGTGCTAATCAAACTTGTTTCTCCAATATATTTCATACATTTTTGCTCTACATATTTAAGTAATTTATTACTGCAATGCTTTTCTCTAATTACAATATTTATCTCTAATTTGTCCGTTACAAATATTATGTTGAGACACAATATAGGGATGAGACAAAATATCGGAAGTGTCGGAAAAAGTGTGCCGATACCACTAGTATTTAAAAAGTTGTAAGATTTATTATTTATATAATATACAACAAATAAATTATAATTTAAATATATATAAAATTAATTTCATATTGCTAGGTAATCCTAATATCTAAACACTTAAATCTCATTTAAATAATCACAAAGTATCGGAATCGGTGAAAAATTTGGTATGGTCCCATCCCTAATACAGTATGCGTTATTCAATTAGGTAGAATAGTCTATTTGAATATTATCATGACTACTGTAGTCTGTAATCTTTTACTCACACTGCTGCTCTCTATTAAATTTAGGTCATTTTCTTTCATCATAACAGATCAATGACTTCACTGCGGAGAGCGATTCTCCCACTTACTCCTTCCTCATTCAGGGCCCACTGGAGAGCAATTGCGAGGTGATGTTGGAGAGATGCCCCAACCTCTTGTGCGATGGGCAGCATGAGTCCTCGGACTTGTTTTGTCCTGCCGTCGCTTCCAATGTCGCCTCAAAAAAGCTCTCCATGCAGACGGAGGTGGAGCTGGATGGAGAGGAAGTCCTCTTTACCAGCACCAAGCTGGGAGGAATTTTTTTTTGAAGATGCGGTTCTGTCTGTGAGGGCTCTTGGACAACTCGTACCCGGACAACTGGTATACAGGACAACTGGTACCCGATTTTCATAATTTCGTGTCAAATGTACCTAATTATAATAACTGAATAAAATACAAGTCCGATTTTCAATATTTAGTTAAATGTACATAATTATAATAAAAATTAAAGGCATAATAACATAACCAATTTTTTTATTGCAATGAAACATACATAAACTGACAATTCAAATGAGGATAAAATAGGAACTTTTATAGATACTACAATATAGACTACCAGTGCTCCCACTCCTAGGGTAATGAAAAAAATTGCCAAATCTAGGGTAAAATCAAGATTTCAAATTACTTATATAAATATGCAAAAAATAGAAGATAATCAGTAACTTCAGTTGAATAAAGCAAATCAGATTCATTGATCCGAACTAATTCAATATAGGAACGTATCACCATTTTACTCGTTAATATATTGTGCTCCATTGTGGCCCTGAACAAGTAGCGTTTCTGTTCGCAATGTGCAATCAGCAATACCAGTAACTTGAAAATATTAAATGCTGAAAGTATGACTATGATAGTGTTTTAATAAGTTATGGTTTAGTACCATGTATTTCCAGAAAGTCATTTTTTATGTGAATTGTTATCACAGTATAAAGATAAAGAAAGTAACAAAATTGCGTGAAATAATGTTTTAGGTGATGCAGCATAACGTCCCATATTTTCAACCAATCAGCGGCTCGAGATTTCACGTGATTATGAGGAGTGAACAAGAAAATTGGATTAGTTTCTAGATATAGTGGAAAAGTCGTTGCAGCTTCTTATTACTTAAAATTTAAAAATAGTGAAGTGTATATTTTTGTAGATAAGGTCAACCACCCTATTGCCTATTATAATATCTTTGAAACGTAATTTTAATTAAATTAAATATATTCACAGTAGTTTAACATTCAACTCTATGCAGTTTCAACTCAAAACAATATTCTTTAGTGAGTGGCACGCCCCCCGATATACATATATTTTATGTCTAATCAGTAATGAACTACAAAAGTGTTAATAAGGATTAAATGATGGGTGTAGGTCATAAGCCCCCCCGGTCAAGAACCCCCCTGTTTTTAAATCCTTATTTACCTATATTATTTAATCCTTATTGACACTTTTGTAGTTCATTACTGATTAGACATAAAATATATGTATATCGGGGGGCGTGCCCCGAACCCCCCTGTCAGGTCATTAAACAATCATGAAGTGTGCAGTACAACAAACTAGCGGATACAACAAACTACATTAGCAACTCTCAGTTATTTCTATTTAAGTAGTTCTTCATTTGTTTAACTAGGTAAATAAGGATTAAAAAAACAGGGAGGGGGGCTCGTGACCGGGGGGGCATATGACCTTGGGGGGCTCATGACCGGGAGGGCTCTTGACCGTGCCCCCAAATTAATACCCACTTCTTCAGATTTTATGGGATGCAAAAAAAAAGTTCTGTTTGTCGTACAAAGTGATAGCTATGTCTTTTGATTGATTTTTCTCATGAATGAATTGAATTTGACCAATTTCTTTAGCTTTGGTCATAACAAAACTATTTGGAAATGACTGTGTAGCAGGTGACAACATTGTTTCTCCTATTTGAAGAAATTTATAACATTTATTACAATATCTGATATGAGAGCATTTTATTTTTATCTGGTTTATTGATTTCAGAAGCAGGAATTTGGTTAATATTAGATACATGATTCCTGATTTGAGCTGAGGGTTTATAGCCAGACATAACTGTACCTTTAATATGTGACCCTAAATAGGTTTCAAAAGCAAAACAGGAAACATTATCTAATACACCATATTCTGCATAATCTTCGGTGTCTCGAAATGTCTTATGATAGATGCAATCCTGTGTTATTACCTAAGCAGAGTAAGCTTTCTGAATTGATTATACTGGATGGTCATATGAGTTTTAAGCATTCAGGTATACCATCTACTATTAACCATGTTAGAAAAATGGGTTATTGGATCCCTCAGATCCGCAATCTAGTAAAGAATAATCTCTCTAAATGTGTAGTTTGTAAGAAAATAAACAAATTTGCATTCAGATATCCTAAACAAACTGATTTCAATAAAGATAAAGTAAATTTTCATACACCTTTCAATCATACGGGTATAGACTTCACTTTACATGTTTTTGTCAAACTAGGAGATAAATTAGTAAAGATGTTCTTGCTTGTTTTCACGTGTTTGAATATTAGAGCTATACACATAGAACTTCTACCTTCAATGACATGTAACGATTTTCTTCTTGCTTTCACTAGATTTTGTAATATGTATGGAATACCAAATTCCGTTTATAGTGACAATGCATCTACTTTCTTGCAAGCTATGGGCATAATTTCAAGTAGCCATATAGATAATGATTTTTCTTCTTACTTGTCTAAAAATTCAATTAAGCATATTCGCATTCCCTTGTACTCAGCATGGATAAGCAGCTCAAGGGAGCGAATGATTCGCATTATTAAATCTTGTCTTTGTAAAACATTAGGTCGGAAGCATTATGATTATTTCAATTTAATAACTATATTGTCAGATATTGTTAATTCTATTAATCCAAGGCCTCTCACTTATCTAGACTCTATTGATCTCGTGTTTTAAATCCAAATTGTTAAAACACTCATATACTGGTAGATCTGTCTTGTTTGGGAACACTGGAGGGACTGAGCTGTCTGTTCCTTATCGAAAGGACCTTGTCAAGGCAATGGAACAGCGAGAAGACATGTTTAGCCGATTCAAAGACATGTGGTACGACGAATATCTACCATCTTTGAGGGAAGCATACAGAGACTTGTACCAGGGAGATTGGGAAAACATCATCAAATTGGATGATGTGGTCGTGATTTCATCCAACATTAGACCACGGTCGCATTGACAGCTGGGGCGAGTGGATGCTCTTAGTCCTTCTGGTGATGGGAAAGTGCGTTCTGTTACTTTGAGGAAATCTGACGCCACAGAGACTGTCCATTCCATTAACTTCCTTCATCCTCTGGAAATATCTGTCGAGAACCATCCTCCAAGTTCACCTATAAGAGCTGTACCTACAAGCGACCGTCCTAAAAGATCTTAACCAAAGACATTATGAGATAGACGCTCAACTCCATGTTATAAAATACAGAGTATGTTTGCACTGACGTCAGCACTCTTATCCAACTTCTAGCCAATCAGCGTTAAGGTATACCTACAACTTAGTGTCGTCTAAGACAATATCCTACCTGTACTCGATTGGTACACCTAGTTATGACTGTTCTCCGAATAGAAGGTAGATTATATTCAAAATACTAAATTGAACACATATGCGATCTTGTAAACTTAATTAATAATAAAGTAATTAGTTCTCTGATCCCTAATCAGTAGAGAATATTTATATTTCTAATGACTTAACACGTTAAAACTAAAGATTATCCTTCTGTGAATTTCAAGAGGGGCGCGGGGGGTCGTACGTTTATTATTGTTTGGTGTGACGTATGCTACTGCTCGCTTCTGATTGGTTGATATTATTTTTGCATGTACCCTATCAAGTTCAGCGTCTATCTTATATTGTCTTTGATCTTAACGACTGGCCGCAAAGAACTCTTTCAAAAGCAATTGAAATTGCTTTTTAAATTTGGTGGGGAGTGTATTAAATATCCTCGCCCATGTATTTTATTATTTAGTGTGTACTTTTTCATTTATTTGTAGTATAAATTATTTCTCATATATTAAATATATTCTATAAATCATATAAACTTATGTAGGAAGTATTTGAACTCACCACCAACAGAGCTCTGTATAACACTTAAATTTCTATAAATAAGTGCACTCTGTTCGAATAAAGCCAGTAACTAACCAACACTCAATCAGTGACAACGTTTAAGTAGTGTGATTAAGCTAATAGATTTAAATTCTATTATTATAGTAGTCAAGTTATAAAGCTGCTACTCTCTACGAATATTGAAAGCTCTTAAAATCCTATCCTTTCTATGTTCGAACATTTTCTTGAAGTACAATAGTACGACCAAGTGGTGAGTCAGTGGCCAAAATAATATAGCGTCTCGCAGGACGCTTTCAAACCTTAGCAAATCGCGCGATCTGCCGGCAGTGCCACAGATCATTGAATATAGGAAGATGTCGCACTACAGTATTTTCAATTTTCTAGCGACAGTTGGCACCGGAATCGTCCGTACCGTGACGTGTCCTTGGAGTTGCCTACTATTGATACATTACTTATTTTTAATTATTCAAAAACGACATATAGAGAATGATATTGAACTTAATATGCTATTCAAAATCGAAATATTCATTTATGATATTAAACTGATAATAAAATTATATATTTTTAAGTAACATAATTATTTCTGTTTTGTACATGTTTTGTACGTGTGTTCAGTATGAATTTCGAGCGTCGGTTTATTTCTGATGCAATATCGTTAGCATGCGGACGTGCGCTGTATTCTGTGACTAAATTTACTAATTGTTTTATCTTTCATAAATATTAAACTAGCGAGAAATGGGCAATGTTCATTTATCAATTGTACCAATACATCTAAAGATCGGTACTAATTGTTTCTGTCCAGAAAACATGATTACAATCTGTGGTTAAAGACTTGCACAATGGCGTTGAGACTGAACAGTTAAGAAGTCACTATTCAGTTTGCTCGAAATATTTTAGTTCCGACTTCGATTCTTTTTCCTATTTATAATAAATATACGTTAACATATTCTCGAAAGTTAATCTTTTTTCCTGAAAATTAAAATTTACATTACTACTTAGTAAGTACATATGTGCCGTCACGGTACCCCTCTCTCTGATTGGCTGATACGCTCTCAGTTAAATAATCATTTGGCCACTAGCGTCCACGTAGCAGTGAAATATCTTCCTATATTCAATGATCTGTGGCAGTGCTTAGCAAGACATGATCAGGCTAGGGTTTTTTATAATGAGCGGTCACGCGATAAAACTTTATTATGATGTTTTCATGCAATTTTTGCAAATAAAATTCTTGAGAAGTATCATAATTTTGCACTGAAAACTAATTTTTAATGAATTTAATAATTAATGAATATTATATCGCTTAACATCACACAGCAGATTGATTTTAAATATATACATATAGCGAGTTGCTTTTACGGAACTTTGACATTTTTCTCACAATGCATAATTTGTATTAACACCTAATTATTATTTGAATACCTAACTTATTATCATTAATATATTAGAAATGCAACATTTGTGCATAACATAATAGCTCTAATTTGACTCCCGTTACCATTATTTAAGTATACTGTAGGGTGAATTACGAATTATAGGTCAGTTTCATATTATCGGTCATATAAGAAAAAACGATATTACAATTGTTATTTAAATTTTATTGTAGATACCAACTAAGGTAGAATTTACCAAAATAACAATTGCAATATAGTTGATCTTATATGACCGAAGATATGAAACTGACCGATAATTCGTAATTTTCCCCAGATGTAAAAATTCATCTCGCAATATTGTTTCGATTTCAAAAGAGGTAAAAATATATAACGTGTGTTATTGTAAGGAAAACACTAGTGGGCAACATTATTATTATCAACATATATTATTATTAACAGAGTTTAATATAGGTATATCAATTTGCCGATGTTCAAAGTTACCATTACCTGTATTTAAATAATGTAGCGCGTGGGTTCGTCACTCATAACATCTTGCGATTGAAGTGTTTACATCTTTTAATTAATTAGATAACTTTCATTAGAGCAAGCCATGACGATATTTGATATGGGTATAATTGTGAATAAAGATAGATGTCAAGAGAGAGCAGTAAAACCCTCGCTAATCATATACTCAAGGCGGAGCGAGCTGTGCAGCATATCTCTCCTCACTACGTTACTCTAGCTACTAAGGTTTAATTAACCCTCCGACTCACTCAGCGTCCTGCAATCGCTGAAACACTCACTCTTTCTAGGTATAATATCATTACTCTATGAGTACGACCTTATTTTGGTGAGCTTTTTAGCTCCATTTAAAATCTTGCTATAAGAGTTATCCTCAACTTACCAACTTAGCGTCTCCGTTTAATTTGGTAGACTCTTGAAAGAGCTTTACTTTTAATAAGTATTAAATTTCAAGGTTTGTAATTGATTCAATTGAATTGGTGCTCTATATTTTGCGTCTGGTTGTGGTGATAAGTAATTTAAACAATTTGTTTCTAATTTTTTTAGAATAACTGGTGACTGTTTATACCTGCCGGAGTTACCTCTAGATGAACTAACTCATCGCCGTTTTCAACTATATAAGTAAATCCTTGTTGGCATATCTTATAGAAGGTATATTTCGAACAATATTTGTGAGAATTTGAGGTGGTATATATGTAAGCTCTATTATTTTTCTAATATTGAAATTATACATTCCAGATAACAAAATAAACATCGGGTAACTTCCTTTAATATATCATTATCCTTTAATTCTAACTAAATAATTCTAACACAGCAGCATCAGCTAATTCAGCAGCATTCTGAGGAGAATATTCTTCAGGTTGTTCAATTTCACCAGTCTGAGAGAATGATTTTAGCCATTAAATTATTATAAAGTTGATTAACTTCATTTAACATCATAACTGATAAGGCATGATTGACTACCTTATCACAACAACTGAACTGACCATAATTTGTTCCAAGAAATAACTAAGAACAATACTAATATTTTAGAATTCACAAAAACCACTAGCTACGCAAGCTACATACAAGTTAAAACAGATAGTACATGAAAAATACACAACAAATTAAGAAACTAGAAGCAAAAAAAAAGATAAATTTATTATTACATTCACTGATAAGGATACAGCAACCACGCTTCCAGAAGGTTATATATAAAAAAATGAAGTGAATATGAAGACAAATATAAAATAGTAACTACACCTAATGATGCATTTATTCGAGGATTAAATAAATGTATTTCGCAATAAACAAGGTTTTTTCTTTTTCTCCTATTCTGATGACTATCATATAATATCTTTGCAACTGTAGTGTTCCATAACACATCAGATAGAGAAGCAAATGAAATGATGCAAGTGTCAAAAGCTGAGCTCTCTGAAGAGTTTTGTATAAAATTAAACAATTACGTCTGCTATTGTAGAAAATCATTATCTAATTTAAAGGTATTAATATGTATATGGATAGTTCTCATTTTAAAATGAAGTGAGAATTGCTGATATTTTCAGTCAAATAGAGACTGATATTGTAGATTTTCTGCAAATATAACCTGATGATATCGAAACGGAAGAGTGCATAGAACTTACTATTGTTGAATTTACCAATTACCTCAGCATGCAATTGAGTAAGTCTCCTGATACTGCAGTAGTTTATTAAAAAATGATCTTAAAAAGTTTAAGATATTTCTATAGATTTATCAGAAGGATTCCTTTGATTGATTCTATAGCCAAACTAATTGCAGGTTGCAAAAAAGCTCGAAAAGGGAAATTGAATTTCAATAAGTACATGGATCGTCAGGAATTTGTTCAGAAACTCTCGAATCACTACAACTGTGAATTATCCATGAAATTGAGAAGAGAGATGGCAGAAGTAAATAGACCCGTCGAAAGCTTGAGGTGCGCAATTATCTGATGGTAAGGTTGTTAGTTGAGAACATTCAGAAGTGGGGCCATATGACCATAGACGAATTTAATTCAGCTGTAAGAACTTCAAGCGGAGTTTACACGGGCACACAAGTGTGCCACTGCTGTGTGTCCAAATCACTTCTCGAACGCAGTGTATTGCACTGTTTTCCACTAAAGTGTTCACACGTATACCTTGTGCCCGCACAGATGAGTTACACTCACTTGCCTGTAATTCAGTTTCGAAACGCTTTAGTGACTAATATCCTATCGTAGATGTTATATAATATATTAATACTCAGGTAATACAGTAAAACTCTTCAAGTACTTTCTACAGGGTGATCAGACCAGGTGTAGACAAATTTTAATGTTTAACTTTAAAACCTTTAAAACGTGAAAATTATCCATCTATTTACACTAATTGATAGCTCATTTTATGCACTAACTGTTATATTTTACTTTCAGAGGTATTTCTAAATATTAATTTGGTTATGAGCTTTGTAGCGTCGACAATTCAGGAACTGTTTGAATCAGGACAGTCCCCGGGTCAAATATGCAAGCTTTTGAAGGGTCGTGCGAGTCGATCTGGTGTTTACAAGGCTCTGAAGCGTTTCAGAGAGACAGGTTCGACCCTCCCAAAGGTTAGGAGCACTCCAGATCGCAAGGTTAGGACCTCTAAGGTCATCAAAAACACCCGGGAGAAAATCAGGAGGAATCCTGAAAGAAGTGTCAGGAAATTTGCATCAGCGCCTGGTGTGAGCTATGGAACGATGCAGAAAGTGCTCACAAGTGATCTGAACCTTTCACCATTTAAAAAGACAAAAGCTCAGCTACTGTCTGAGGCCACAAAAACTAAACGGCTGCAAAGAGCAAAGCTTCTTCTGGAAAAGCTGAGAGACGGCACGCAACCTCCGGTCTTGTGGACTGATGAGAAGTTATTCACGGTCCAAGCCGTCCACAATCATCAGAACGACCGGATTTATGCTGTGAATAAGCGCGATATTCCTCTGAACGACAGGCTGATGTTTAGAGACAAAACCAGCTTCTGTCATGGTCTGAGCCGGGGTAACCTCATCTGAAAAGAAGAGTCCTCTTTTCTTCATTGAAGAGGGTGTAAAGGTGAACCAGCACGTTTATTTGAAGTTGTTGGAGGATCAGTTGGTGCCTTGGGTGAACACAACGTTCGGTAAAACAGGTGTTACCCTCCAGCAGGACGGAGCCACGTCCCACACGGCTAATCGCGTTCAAGAATGGTGCAAGAAGAATATGTCTGGGTTCTGGTCGAAGGAGTTATGGCCTCCTTCCTCTCCAGATCTGAACCCTATGGACTTTTCCATCTGGAGTATTTTGGAGAGTAAAGCCTGCTCTTCTAATCACTCAAATGTGAACGCTCTGAAGCAAAAATTGACGACTTGTTGGGACGAAATTCCAGAAGAAACCATCCGTGCCGCATGTAGTCAAGTTCCTGACAGGTTGAGACGTTTGGTGAAGGCTAAGGGAGGATATATTGAAAACTAACTATCGAATGAATTTCTTAGATGAATAATGATTTTTTCTATTAAGTTAGTTTTCTTTTTTTCTGTTATTTATAAGGAGATATTTCAGTAAATGAAGAGTTTGGTTCCAAAACGCGATAAACGCCACTTTTGAAAAAAATGAGTTTCCACCTAAATCAATATTGTATTTCGTCGGTATTGTGGATTTGAATTGTTTATGTCATTATAACCTCAATATGTTATGTGAATGATTAAAACAGAAAATAGTGTTTTTCATCTTTGTACTTTCTTGGTAAAGAAAACACATTTTAACTCAAATTGATCAAAATGGATTTATAGCGTTTTGGAACCAAACTCTTCAAATATTTGTCTACACCTGGTCTGATCACCCTGTATGTTTAAATTATTGAAAATGATATACGTGAAGTTATCCCTCAATAACCATGGTTTTCTTAATATTTTAATCATAAAAAACTATCTATAGTGCACCAAAAATTATGAAGTGGCTCTGAGTTATGAACTCTAAGAGTCAGAAGTTTCACTGTATTCAAACTCGATCTGTAATATTATCATTGAATTAAATAATTCTACTATTTTATAAAATTCATATTGTAATGATGTTTTGTTTAGTGAATGTTATATCTACTTTTAGGTAGTATTAATTTCCAAATCTTCACTGTGGTTTTACAGACTTTAACTTGCCACTAACTTACCCAATTTAATTAACTATCTCGTGAATATATCCTTTTACCGTGTTGGTAAAACCTTTATTCAACCTACCAATACTAATACCTATCAAAACTATTTCAGCTGTAACTCAATTATACGCTATTTGTATTGATCCGGCTCACATTCAATTTCGATCATGCCCATATAGGTCACCCTTTTTGTAGGCAAATCGGGCATAAATTTTAATCTATAAAATTCTAGACTTAAAATATAAAGTTTATGCACTAATTTCTATATCCTTTGCTGGACAAAGGAGAAGAAACATTGCTAATTACTAGGTTCTTAATTTAAAAAGTAATTCTCTGTGCTTCTCTTAAAACTATTATAAGAGTTAATTTCTTTGATTGCAGGGGGAAGTGAATTCCAAAAACTAATAGATGTGAAAAGGAAATATTTATGAGTTAAGGATAAACGGAAATTTGGAAGTAAAAAAATTACCATATAGCGGAAAACGGGTATTTAAACCTATGAGACGGAATAAACGAAGTGATAATTTCATTGAAGTATGGATGACTATCCATTTTGTAGGATTAAAAAAATTTAAGAAGTGCAAAATATTGAAACATGTGCCTAAAAGATAACAATTTGAATTTATCTTAGGGATTAAGGTGGCCCCTCTTATTAAGCAGTCTAACAAACCTATCATGAAGTCTACAAACTTATCAACATTCTCAGAACTTGAGTTACCCCAAACCAAAATGCAATATGTCGTCTGAGGATAGGCAATACTAAAATATAAATTAATCAAAATATGATCCGGGGTAAAACAACTTATCCTGCGAATTACACCAATGGCTCTCGATATTCGTACGGTAAGCATCGTCGACATGATCCTTGAATATCAATTCATGGTCAATAGTGACTCCCAAAAATTCAACCTTTGAAACGAATTTCCACTGGTGCATCGCGAAAACTAATTAAGGGTACATCATTGGCATCCAAGGTGTTGCTCACCATCATACACTTAGTCTTAGAAACATTTAAAATGAGCTTATTAGCATTTAACCACATTGAAAGCATATGGAAACACAGCAGGATGGTAAGATTAGTTGTTATTAGTAAAAAAATTCCATAAAATACTGTGGAATCTTATGTTTACTACTAATTTTCCAGGCTGAAGCGCGAGGAGAAGATGCCCCATAAATCCGCAATCTGGCCCGATTGCGGATAGCAATCCTGCAATAGCCCCGGCTCCTAACCCAAGCTGAAATTGCTGCGGCTGCTGCCACAATGGGAGTAGTCTACAATTTAACAGAAAGTCGTAAGTTTTCTATCTTAATTAGCTAGTTTCAATTATTTATATGTACAATAAATAACATTTCTTTGTTACTTCAGGAAAAACATCCCAGCCAGGAGGACCACCACCGCGGCGGCCAAAGTCTCCTGGTGAGTAATATTTAACCTATACCTTAATTCAACAAATTTTAATTCTTATGTTTTTCACAATAATAATTAAAATTCACTCTTTAAGATTAGGAGCCCACAGCGAAGAAGGTACATAGCTAAGAATGAAATTTATTTCAATTATTTTCAAAAATAGCTAATATAAATTTTACTCTTTACTTTCAGAGCAAGAAACATCATGCAACCCAGACTCCTCCTCCTAACCAGTAACGGCAGATGTCAACGACTACAATAACAATCATCAAATAAAATTTGTTTAAGCCATACATGCTAAAGTAGTAATTAAACTAAGGGTTCATTACACATTTTCACTGAAGCAAAGCTTTGCGATGTTACATCAAACATTTCCAATGAAAACTGATATGAATCAGAAACAGAGTAATCTTCCTGTATCTAGAAAAAAAGCACCTAATTCAATAGTCAAATTAGAAATTTCTTACAAACTACCAGGTAAATAAGTTAAAGCTTTATTCCATAATTACTTTTAAGAAACCTCTATCAACTAATTACAAAGGTTTGTTGCAACATTAAGTGAACATAGAAATGACCTCAATGGTGATTGAAAAACTCCCAGTTATTTCTATAGCTTACCATACTTTGGTATTAAAATTTTTACTAGTAGCTAATCTTCATATAAACCGAATACAAATCATAGAAGAAAAAAAACAGCAGTTTCGTAATTTAGAGAATGATTACATGAGCTCTTCAAGTGATTTGTAATTAAATTTGAATTTTAAGATTTTGTCAGATTTTGATATTATTATAATAATGTTAAATTTCTTCAGTTTCAACTTAAACTACAAATTTTAATGCATATTAATAAAAATATAAATTTACATGACTCATGTGCACTTGGGAGAAAAACGCAATGCTGAATTTAAATCATATACAGCTATAATATAAATTTAATTAACAGACCACATTCCACAAGAAATAGAAACAGCAACTCTAGCTCTTCAAGAACGCTTTGCAGATAAAAAATAGTTAATTCTCTTCAGTATTAGAATGCTGAAGATGGTATCCATAACTGCTGTCACTACTATGCAGATCTTATGAACACTTTATCAGCTCTAGAAAATTTCATGGAGAATCGAAGGCAACAAATCCTAATGCGTAGCTTCAAAATTATAGTAGCCTCAGGCTTTTAGGAAACTGTTCGAAATTCAAATGACTCGTTACCTATGGGTCCAATAAAAAAAATGCCATATTTTAATAGAAATAATATAATAACTACAACCCACTATGTAAAGAAATGATCAAAATAATAGATGCAAGACTCCTATCTAACTAGATTCATTAATTCTATTCATCTTCACTCCAGGAGACACGACAAAGCCGCTGATTGGTTCAGAATAGATGACGTCATCCACATCACCTAGAACATTGAAGACTATTAAAAAAAGCTACTCGCCTAATCTTCCCAGTGCTGCAGATAGCGGGAGTGAAAGTTTAAGAGGATGTGCCCGCGGTGATGGTTAGGAGCTTAATGAAGTCTGAGGCAAGTTACAGCTAGAACTGCAGAGTTGTGAGGCAAATAAAATCTACTAAACATAGTGACGACACAGTCCGCCTAACCAATCACAGTGGAGCAAGTAGAGGCTGAAGTATGTAGAGAAATTAAAAATAATCATTTTCTTCTATAGGTATATAGTAATTTATACTTGATTTTTTTCTTTTCCGTACCCCTTAAATGATATGGGTGTAGGTCATAAGCCCCCTGTTTTTAATCTTTATTTACCAATATCATTTAATCCTTATTGACACTTTTGTAGTTCTTTATTGAATAACATGAATATATGTATATAAGGGGGGCGTGACGCCCCCCGAACCCCCCTGCCAGGTCATTGAGCAATCATGAAATGTGCAGTACAACAAACTACATTAGCAACTCTCAGTTATTTCTATCTAAGTAGTTCTTCATTTGTCTTACTAGGTGAATAAGGATTAAAAAAAACAGGGAGGGGAGGCTCGTGACCTGCGCGCGTGCATACCTGTTGTTATTATATCATGGTTGTGACCATATGCACTCAAAATAATAGATCTTAAGAATATCTTAAATGAAACGAAATGAAATAGTATCGAAGACTAGCCCCATTAGTCCGACAGTTCCATCTTCCTGTGTTATTTTTTATTTTTTGATTAAAATAAATAATATGATCAAATAGGTATACTCAATTAATAACTAATCTAAATAATAAATTATTTTTCATTTTATATTACTCTTTTATTTTACTTTATTTCCAATAGTAATTTATGATGCAATACATCACTTAATTTCATCATTTAATGTAGCTTGTTGTATCCGCTAGTTTGTTGTACTATACACTTCAAGATTGTTTGATGACCTGGCAGGGGGGTTCGGGGTGCGGCACGCCCCCCGATATACATATATTTTATGTAAAATCAGTATTAATCTACGAAAGTATCGGAATAATGGGGCGTCGGACTAATGAATAGTAACCACCCAATAGTGTTTAATTTAATCCTACTATAATATTTTAAAGATCTATGATTTTAAACACATATTGTCGAAAGTCATAACCACTGAGTGTATTTAAAGATGGAGGTAGCATAGCGCAGGCTAAAGTGATGCCAAAAAGTGGCGCCATGGCGGTCTTAACCCCAGTATATAGAATATGTAGTGACAATAGAGACGTTTAGTGTACGTGACGTCATCACAGCAACACTCTAAAACGAAAATTGTCACTACTTATCACTATATTATCATTACTATGTATATTTTTTATACTGTGGTCTAAACCAAGGGCGCCCCTCCCTCTCGCATCAGTTTAACAGAATGCACGGAAAGGAGATGATATGGGTGTTAGACTCGCTCTACCTCATGCACTTCTCGAAATCCTATTTTTTAAGATTCAATAATTACTTAAGAATACAGATAATTTCATAAAAAAGTGAACGATTTGATTACTAACTTTGCTTTGACATCTCCCTAAAACTATAATTTTATTACATTAATAACAAGATGAACAAAGAGAATGTATGCTCTAATCAAAATAAATTCACAACAAAATGTATTATTAAACCATAGAAAATATAAGAGTTTATCCATGGGTCAAAGCATGTACTTCTCAAAAAGAAAGACAATGCTACTGACTATTTTCGACTAATTTATTGCACGAAAGTTTGAGATTAAAGGTCCCTTCCAAGAAAATATTTTTATTGCTTTATTTAATGAGGCTAATGTTCCTTATCAATTTGCTGCAAAATGCATCGAATTTGGTAGCGTATTTTTAATTTTATATGCTTTAAAATCAAAACTCTACAAAACCTATTTTACTTCCAACTTACTAATTTAAGAAATTTTCAGCCTTAAGAAAAAGAATGTACACCATTTGTTTTGATTGTCAACTAGGTATTAGGTTTAATAAATCCATTTAATATTCGTATAAAGGTTTAAAATTGAATGAACTTAAAATAGAAAAGTTTATATACTTTAGGAAACAATTTGTATCAAAAAAAAATTTAAATAAAGGCCGAAAACGCATGGTTTGTTTATAAAATTCGAATTTGTAATCAAAATAAAGAGTGTACAATCTTCTTGAGCATCAGCTTAGTGATTCGCTCAATTATTGCTCACAGAGTATTAAAAAACATTAAAAACAAATTATGAAATATATATTGAACCGAATTGTATGCGGTTTGCAGATTAAAGATCGTAGACCTCAGTTCTATGATATTATGTTATAAACTCATTTTTTTCTCGGATCCTGGAGAGGACCTTTAAATTACATTCTAAGAAAAAAGAAGCAATGGCCCATACACGTATATCCAGAAACTTAGTGTGCCGTCACGACTTGATCATTCTATTAGATTGAATGTAAAATTTAAATATACTTATAACTCTTGTTGACATCTGAAAAGCATGGAGAAAATATATGTTTTAATTATCAAACAACGGAAGTAAATGAAAAATAAGTGTTTTATGTACAAATCCAATCAATATATATGGAAGGGGTTAACTTACCTATTTTGTTACATATGTTACATGGTGGGGAAATAAGTAAACCACCATAAAAATATCATTCATGAACATAAGTTGCATGGTGTGATTAAATATCTCCCACCTTATAATGCATCATATTATTTTCATTTATATTCAGTACTATTGAGTTTAATAATATATAATGATAAAAACCACCTAACCAACTTGTTACTTTTTTATTCTCAAATCTTATGCCTCAAAGAATTGAAGTCTGTTTCGGAACCAAAAACTATATCACTAACGTCAAAAGGAAGTAAGATACAAGGGACTCTAAGAGTCAGTCAGAAAGGAAAGTGGCTCCGTGAACAAATTTATCTACCACGATTTGTTGACCAAGCTCAGGCATGAAGAAAATCAGTTACTTAATTAAAAAGAATGTGGTTGCGAAAGATGGAAGAGGAAAATGAAGAGTTGATCTTAAATTAATGATACCTAAATTCCTAGCTTGCAAAAACTCTAAGAGGAAAATGAGAAGAGATAGTAAATGAAGCATGCAAGCCTATATTAGCATTATCCTCTAAACCAGAAAGTAGTGTTAAAAATGAGTTGTGATTAAAACAATTATGATAGTTTAACTTTTAATATAAATATAATAAAATTTAATGAGAAGCCAACTATAAAAATAATGTTTTATAAATAAAATACCATCACAATTGGTAAATAATTTGTTATCAAAATTGTGATAGCTACAAACAGTAAAGAACAGCATAACCTCCCTCGACTGTTACTCGATTAGCACTGAGCATTGGAGGAGGGGCATACAACCCCATTGAACCGAGTAGCATGGGTGCATTAGGGGAAGACACGCCCATGGCATCACTTTTCCTTGCATGGCATGCTGCCTCCATACCTATATATACTCAGTGGTCATAACCCTACTAGTTAAGAAGTAATCACAAATCAGTATGCTGGGTATAACGTTTTCTTTTGAACCAAAGTCTATATTGCTAACATCAATAGAAAATAAAAAGTGTATATACGTAACTACTAAATTGCTTTTTTTTATATGGACACCGTTCCCAGGATATTGTCATAATTTTGTCAAAAAAAATGTGCGTAAATAGGTACCTTAGAGACTTATTTAGCTGTTTGTAAAGTTCTGTGGTTGTAGTTGTACTGTGAACTTGCACCCCCTAAGGTAGAGAGAGGGGGGGTGGGTTTAGTCAGTGAGTGTGCACAAATTCTGCTCGCGTGTACGCGCTCGCGGTCTAGTGTGCACCAAATATTGACTCTCAGCCAATCATAATTGGCTCTTGAGTTATTTATCTAGTGATATCTGGAATTGATACTCAAACAGACGCAGAGAAACCTCACCGGCCTCAGTCATGGCCGTCTATAGTTGATCGGGCCAGATTCCCGAAAATAACAGCTGTTCAAAGTGGTCCTAAAAAATCAAAACAAACCGCGAACTCAGTCTGTGTCTATTTTTTATAATTTGCCTATTGTGATAAAATAAACTATAACAATGGATTTGTAATTAGTCAATTACTATAGTAGTGCTATTTTAACTGATCTGATCGTATTTAATCCATTTAAAAATCGTATATATACACAAGAGCTTGATGGCGATTCAATAAAAAATGGAGGTTGTCCTCGCATTATTTTACAGTTTAAACCAATTTAGAGTGGTCTGACGATAGTTCTAATAGGGAATGAAAATATTGCCAAGGGCATGATTGATAGGACTGAAGTTTTTTTTTCGATTCTTTTTATCTGAAACTGTTAAAATTAATGAATTTAAAATAGAACGGACTGAACCATTCATATACCTAAGTCCCTAGTCAGCTAGGCTAGAAACATCTTCCAAAATTAAAAACAGAACAGATCAAATATACTTTCTTCATAGATATTAAATAAGTACCTATATAATTAATGTTTTAAATAATATGATAAGACTGTCAGAAAGAGATTTTGATAACAAATATAAAATTCTGGGTCCACTTCCCAGTTTCCCCACTACTATTGTGACTAGCCTACTGCCAGGCTGCAAAGTATGACTAAGATGTCTCCCAAGATTTTATTTTTTTAAAGACAATTTCTCTTCAATAGGTTGCAGAATCTTACCTAGTATTATCTGTTTATCATTAATAATCAAATATATATAATAACAGTCCACTGTGTCAACAGAGGTATCAGTTATCATTTTTTACTTTCTATTCAAATCAAGACTCAGGAGACAGGAGTGGGTAGGTAGGTACCTAATTACTATTTTCAGTATACTGTATATGGTATAGTATAGGTAAAATCATGTAAGTAAAATCAGGAGGTCCTCAAGTTTATAAACTAATACTAATTAGAGATTCACATTTATAAAAGATGCCTTGCCCATTTTACATTAATAAATTATAATTTAATAGAGACATTCTAAAAATAGGAATGCAACAATCCAACAGAAATTACTTACAAAAGAAAATAGATGTGCTGAAAAATAATGAGATGTTATTTTACCTATTGATTGATGAAATTCATATGGAACCATCAAGTCATCAAATTCAAATAAAGATATAGCTAGTAGCTCTACTCTATATCCTATGAAAAATTTAACTAGAGAATCTCTCTGTGCTTAACTATAAGTTATATCATTCATCTCAGATAATAATAAGAGTGAATAGAAAAACATTTGAAATTGTTTGTGCTGGTAATTTACTGAATGTATAACTCAGTGAAGTTCACTATGTATTCTATTAACTGTTCTTTTCAGAAATCTATGTAAAAAATCATGTAGTTAAAGCCTAAAGGTACTGCAAGTAATGTATTACATCTAATCTTGAAAACCTATGCTCAAACTCATCTACTATCTCTGTGAGTTGTTTATAATAAAACCATCATGACTTAGCCACAATATGTATTACTCTTTTCATTCCTAAAACTTCATTATTAAATGATTCAAAAATAATTATGTATTAATCCTTATTCATTTTATTTGAATGTTAAGTTATTTATACTAAAATTTATTATGTTTTTCAGAACTTCTGCTAAATTAAGGTCCTCAAACATATCAAGTGAAATAAATTTGCTGCTGCCCTCCTAGGAACGAAGCCTACGAAGGTAAAGACGACCAGAAATTATTTATATATATATATATAGATTAAACTTGAGTTCATTATTTAATAATAGAATATTTTTCATACCTTAATAATGAAATCAGTATCATGGTTATTTTCATATCTTCATAATCAACTTCATAATGATAGTAATTCATTTCTTGGGCTAGTTCATGTATCTATAGCTAATAGAATAAATTTATAAATATTGTTCTCTTTTCCAGATTAATGTTTTTAAAAATGATTCATAGTAAGCATCGACACCACTCATGGCCTGGCACCAGACCTACTTTTGCTGAAATATCTTGGGTCATATCCTTCTCCCATATATTGCAGTCACTTGAAGGTTGAATTTTTAAGAAATGGTTTTCATAATGCTAGTCAAATTCTGCAAGATACATTATTGATATGGCTAAATCTTATTTTTTAGAGCTACATTGCAAATTAGTCTGAATTCAGAAAGGACTTCCAATCATTCAAAAAACCTCTCAATTGTACTATTTTCTATTTTTAGTGTTAAATAATGAAAAAAAAACACTTGTGGAAGAGGTTCCACATCCCTTCAGATAAGATATCAACATCTTCTATTCATCATTTAAAATTGGTATGTCATCTTCAAACAGCTTTATTTAGTTTAAATTATAGTTGCTTACTGTTTATACTTTAGAGTTTAGACCCATGAAATATTTTCAGTTCCTTAGTGAAGTTTGATTCAACAAGATTTTAATTAATATTTTGAAACCCTTCATGGACATATTATACATGCTGATCAGTTATTTTAATAAAATATAGTTTATCAAACTGTTTTTTTTGTCTAAAAGCTTATAAATTCGAAAATTAAAAAAATTATCTCTTTAGTTATACCACTTGGAAAAGTTTCAAATATATATTTTTTTCAATTATTATTGTGGATTTATTAAGATTAAAATTCTCATTGTTTTCATTAATTTTCAACGCACATTCTGGTGGGATAATAAAAAATAACACTTTGCAAGCAGTTTTGTATACAATAGCTACTTTTAATTGGACAAAGTTTCTGGTAACAATAGTTACCTATACCTTCAGTTAGGAATTTGTTTCTGTTAAAGTTAACTAATATTTATTTCAACAACTTCAATACCAACAGAAGAACAGTATTATGAACATCATTTATCCTCAATATTCTTTCTGTCTAAATCATTTAAAAAAAGAAATGTATTCATCCTGCAGATTTTAATAGCAGTTACAGCCAGGAACACAGCATTTATTGCCTCCCATCTTCTGAAATGTTGAAAATAGAGATAAATTTAGAAAAAAAATCTTTCAATGTTAATGAAAATGTTTTGCTCCGACTATTAAATTACAAAGAAAATATAGAATGAATATATTCGATGTAATTCAATTTAAGCTTTTGACAAAATATTAGAAATTATTGGTTATTATTATATAGTGATATTGTTTTTTTTTTTAAAAGCATAGATACATGCATCATATTTACTAAGTTGAAAAAATCATACGTTAATGCAATAAAAACTATAAGTACCTATCCCAAAATAAAATAAATTGAAAGACTGAATGAAAAAGGTTTCTTTTATTCTAGATAGAATAAAGTTTCACTTCTGTGGTATTTATGTAATCTTCAAATGATATAATCAAACACTGTCAATGTTTGTGTTTAATTTAATAAGTTGAGAATTGCACATATATACAATTTTTTGGTAAATTTATTAGCTACAGCTAGTTCTAATTGGAAAAAAAGTAATTACAAATTTTACTTACTAATTTTAAGTACCTAATCATATGAAGATTATTTTAAAACATATACTTCAACTATTATATCATTATTGTGATAAGATTCAGTAAAAAACTAAATATTAGTATTTAGTGGTTAGATAGGCAGTGGACATAATTGACATTCAAAAATTAAATGATTAATTACCTTTAAAAGTTGAATCAACAGCTGCTATACAACCTCACTTTAGTCTGTAAACAATATTTTGCTTATCAGTAGCTAGGTAACTAGATATATGGAGAACATGTAAATATATTTAACTAGTTATAAGATCACAAATCTGCAGAAATGAAAATAAGGACTAAGTTCAGACACCAATACTAGTGAATTAATGGGGATTGAATCATCCAGATTATATTGCCAACAGAATCTAGAACTCCATTTTTTATAGCATCAAGTATGCAAATCCGAATTAAAGTTATTATAGCTATACAATAGTGTAATATATTTGATTTAATTCCTACTTTCTCTCAATCAGTTATATTTAGATTTCAGATTATTTTCTACCACACAGCAAATAGTTTCTCTTATTATTATTGGTTCAAAATAGGGATGTTATAAATAAATCAACCAACAATTAGGTAGGTCCAAAGTAGTTCTAGGTCCTTTTCGCCGAACACTTTTGCTGGCAATATGACAATTATTTAGCAAAATAAGGTATATTCATTTTATAGTAAAAAACAGTAGAGTATAAATCTTGTCACTTACAAACTTGGGTGGGGGACCTGGACTTACATTTGCTATATCTTATTATATTTATAATTTATAGCATTTTAATTTTTTTGGGCACAAGTGACTTAGCATGATTCCATGAGGCATGGAAGAGTCGTGCAGCAAAAAAAAATTTTGGGCAAAAGGACTGGTCACCATCCAAAAGGTCCAGGTGACTGAAGGGCGATTCAGAAGCAGAGAATCTCCCTTAGTGGCCACTTAGCCAAATTAATGATAACCCAATCTGCATAATGTGTCTCCTGTATCCCGACTCTCAGAGATTATAATTCGAGAGAGAGTTACTCTAAGCACTGAAACAGCAGATTCAAAATCTCCCTCAGCTAAATTAATGGTAACATAGGAATTAATACAAAATCTCCCCCTTGGTAACATAGGAATTAATCCGAAATCATCCTCAGCTAAAATGCTAAATTAATGGTAACATAAGAATTAATTCAAGATCAGTAATCAGTTAGGTAGATCATCCCCAGAGATCTTAATTTTCTAAAATTTGGCTCAGATTTGTTCCATATTCTGCAGACTGGATGGTATCATGCCACTGTTAGAATTAGGTTAAATAACAGTGGGTTAACAACGTTAAGACATAGAGTTTATTTAAAGAGTAAATATGTTATACAATTAGAAGTCTATTGAGAGATGAGTGGAACACATCTCTCACTGAGTAATGTTAAAGACAGACTACCTTCTGGTTCTACAAACAGGGGTATTTAACACTCGACGGAAGTGTGATAGACTTTAGACCTTACGTCCGTTCCTCATTAAAAGTAATACATGGTTATTTAAACAATAGGTAATTTAATATAGCTGAGCTAGTCTAACAGGAAATTAATATTAAACATATAACGAGTGTGTAATACATTTAACTAAAATTTCAACACTCCTCCTCACACGACATTATATATTTTTCATACCTATTAATTCAACTAATTTGGTAAATCTATCAATAGGTAACGGTTTAGTGAATATGTCAGCAAGCATAGTTTCACTAGGGCAATACACAAGTTTAATTGTGTTTGAAGCAACAAGATCTCTAATGTAATGAAATTTAATATCAATGTGTTTCGATCTAGGATGATTTTTTGCATTTTTAGCAATACAAATAGCTGACTGATTATCCTCAAACAAAACTATAGGATTCTTATTTGGTACTTCAAGATCTAATAGTAATTTATTTAGAAATACAGCTTCTTGGGAGGCTCCAGAGAGGGAAACATATTCAGCTTCAGCCGTTGATAAAGCAACACATGACTGTTTCATAGAGCGCCAAGAAATAATGGAATTATTTAACATAAAGCATTGGCCAGAAGTACTTTTCCTATCAACTCTGTTTCCTGCCCAGTCGGCATCTGAATAACCTATCAACTCAGAATCTTCATTACCATATGTAATGCCAAGATCAGGTGTGCCTTTTAGGTATCTAAATATTCTCTTAATTGCAGACCAGTGCTTAGTGTTTGGATTGGAACAAAATTTAGAGACATTTCCATCAGCATAAGTTATGTCCGGTCTAGTTTTAGTAGATAGATAAAATAAGGCACCTACAGCTGACTGATATTTAGTTTTATCTACTAATTCACAATCCTCAGTAGTTGGTTCCAAATGAGAATTAACATCAGCAGGGGTTGAAATAGGTTTACAATTATTGAATTCAAATCTATCTAATAACTCGTTGACAAATGAAGATTGATTTAGGGCTATTTTATTTGCGGCTTGTACGACTTTTATGCCTAAGAAATAGGATAATTTTCCTAAGTCTTTCATCTCAAATTTAGCACTTAAATCAATCTTGATTTTAGTCAGATCATCATAGTTCTTACATGCTACAATAATATCATCTACATACACAGAAATGAAGCATGGAGAGTTATCGATTAATTTAACATATATACATGAGTCACAAGAGGACTGAATAAATCCTAAGGATTTAAGATATGCATCCAACGCATCATTCCAACATTTGGGTGATTGTTTTAATCCATACATAGATTTATTAAGTTTACATACTAAATCTTCTTTTCCTGGAATAGCATAGCCAGGAGGCTGTCTAATATAAACATTTTCTTTAAGATCCCCATTCAAAAAAGCAGAATTGACATCCAAGTGATGTACAAATAATTTTTGATTAGCTGCTAAAGATAACATGGTTCGCACCGATTCAAATCTCACTACAGGAGCAAAAATTTCATCATAGTCGATTCCAGGTCTCTGTAAAAAACCCTGAGCGACTAATCTAGCTTTATATGAAACCACTCTACCATCGGATCCCTTTTTTTCTTTTAAACACCCATTTAGATTTAATTATGTTTAAATCTGAGGTAGGTTTTACGAGTTCAAAAACTTGATGTTTCTCAAAAGCATTTAATTCCCTCTCCATGGCATGTTTCCATTTAGAGGATTCAGAACCGCTATTAAGAGCCTCAGATACCGACCTAGGTTCGATATTGATATTCCCATTGACTAATAAACCCTCCTCCTCCTCCTCAAACTGATCATACTCCCAACTACCATATCTAATAGGAGCTCTACGAGTTCTAGACGATCGTCTAAGATCCTCATCAGGACTGATAGCTGGTACAGGTTGCGCCTCAGGGAGGATTATTGGAGGAGTATCGTCAGGAGTTTGGTTTTCAGGCCCAGCAGATTCTGAATCTTCTGAGTGGAACACCAGTGGAGAGGTAGGAGTCTCACTCAGTTGAGGGCTCTCAATCTTAGATGAAATTGATTCATCAAAGGTTACATTCCTGGAAAAGAAGATTCTTTTAGATTCAACATCATACATCTTATACCCTTTAGTAACTGTGCCATAGCCAATAAACAGACATTTGGTAGCTTTATTTTCTAATTTTGATCTTTCATCTCGAGAAATATGTGCATACCCTGTGCATTTAAAAACTTTTACATGGCTAACGTTGGGTTTTCTAAGATTTAAAGCTTCATATGGAGTTTTATTTACTAAAAATGAATTAATGCATCTATTATTTAGATAATTTGCAGTATATAGTGCTTCACCCCAGAATTCCTTATCAATTCCTGAATCAGATAACATACATCTAACTTTTTCCATAATAGTTCTATTAAATCTTTCAGCTAACCCATTTTGTTCAGGAGTTTTAGGAATGGATTTCTGGTGAATTATACCTTCATTTCGTAAATATGATTCAAATTTATTTGAGGTATATTCTCCTCCATTATCTGACTGCAAGGTTTTAATTTTCCTTTCATAAATATTTTCAACCATAGCTTTCCATTCCAAAAACTTCTGAAACACATCACTCTTATGTGCAATAACATATATCAAGGAGTATCGAGTAGCATGATCAATAAAGGTCAGAAAATATGAATTATTACCCCTGGAAGTGGGAGTAATTTTCCCACAGACATCTGTGTGGATTAAATCAAGAGGTTTACAATTTTTCTTAATGCTTGTAGAAAAAGGTATTTCATGCATTTTCCCATTACAGCAGTGTTCACACACGCCTTCTATAGCTTTTAATTTACTATCCAGACCATTTACTGATTTAGTTCGGATCATTTTAGTCAAGTTGTCGTTACCTATATGACCGAGCCTTCTGTGCCATAGAATGTTTACTTTATTTTGATCAACAGTTACTGCAGCTTTATGAACTAAAGTATTAAGATAATAGAGTTGACCAACACAGTTAGCCTCAGCAATTAACTCTTTATTTTCGTTCAAAATTTTACATTTATCATCTTCAAAAATAATAGATTTATTATTACTTGTCATTTTTGACACTGATAGTAGATTAAAAGCTAGATTTGGCACATATAGTACATCATTTATTTTACATGTTCTACTTCCACCACCTGGTATATTCACCATAACAGAAACATTTCCTAGTGAAATAGCTTGTAAGACATCTCCATTTCCTACTTTAACATTGATAGGTTTGCTAATATTTGCAAAATCTTTACATAAATTTTTATCACCACTCATGTGTGATGAAGAGCCTGAATCTATTATCCAAATATTACTGTCGGCATATTTATTACAAAGAGCGATATCATTAGCATACATTGTGTGATTTAGTTCTATATGACTTACATTTACAACATTTGGCTGGTTTTGAGTTCTGTTATTTTGAGAATACCGTTTAAATTTAAAGCAGTCTTTCTTAATGTGTCCCAATTTGTTGCAAAATTGGCATTTGATTGACTGTTTATTTACTCCAGCATAATTCTGAGTATTGGATAATGCCAATGCATTATTGGATTTAATACTCAACTTTTCAGCTTCTCTCCGGAGTGTGTCAGCTACGGTAATCCAGTTAGGGATATCTGTCTGAGCTTCAAGTGCGGTGACAAGCACTTCAAACTGTTCAGGTAGTGATAAAAGAAGACAAATAACTTTATCCTCTTCACTGATCACTTGATTTAACAAGGCAAGCTCTTGAAAAACTTCAGTTAGTTCTTTCAAATGAAAGTCGAGTAGTTCGGGAGACTTCAATTTTAAATTGTAGAGCTTTTTCTTCAGACGAAATTTGTTCGCCCACGTGTTTTTCTGAAACGTTTCTTGAAGGGTTGTCCAGACAGCGTGTGGATCCGTGGGTTGTCCAACTAAGTACAATTGATCCGGTGAAATAGATAGTACTATATCTGCCAGAGCCTTATTATAATTATTAGCATAGGCATTCTTCACCTCAGTTGAAGCTGAATCAATTGGAACTGGTTTAGATCCATCAGCAAAATCCATCAGTTTCTCTCGTAAGAGATACATCTTCATTTGTATCCTCCATGTGGGGTAATTATTTCCGTCTAGGGGAACAATCCCCTGTAACTTATTTGAAGACATGTTTTCAAAGTATTTATTATCTTTCAATACTTAACAAACATAAACAAACAAAGCAGTTAAATTGATTTACTGTTTTACTGAATGGATGTTTTAACATTATTCTAATTCATAAGAATAACTTCACTGAATATAATTATTAATATTCAATTGGAACAGCAACACAAGTCTTAGTTCGCAAGAACCTTTTGTTGAAAGTATTTATTATCATTCAATACTTAACAAAACATAAACAAACAAAGCAGTTAAATTGATTTACTGTTTAACTGAATTGATGTTTTAAAATTATTCTAATTCATAAGAATAACTTCACTGAATATAATTATTAATATTTAATTGGAACAGCAACACAAGTCTTAGTTCGCGAGAACCTTTTGTTGAAAGACTGTTTACCATAGGATAAGGTCACAGATTTAAAGGTAATTTGTGACCTCTCTTGACACCTCTTCCGCACAAATACTAAATAATTATATTATAAAAGAAACAAGTACATTTTCGCTCAAGCAGTCAATATAATCGACCTCATTAGCGCGTTAATACGATATGCTTACACTACCGTTCGTGTGTATATATTTCATTTAGTTTAGCACTTTTTCACTGAACATCGTTCCTATTGATTACTATATAATAGACTTCTCATTGTTTAAACATAATTTGATTTATAAACTCTTATCGTTCACTGGGCCCATAACCTGTTAGAATTAGGTTAAATAACAGTGGGTTAACAACGTTAAGACATAGAGTTTATTTAAAGAGTAAATATGTTATACAATTAGAAGTCTATTGAGAGATGAGTGGAACACATCTCTCACTGAGTAATGTTAAAGACAGACTACCTTCTGGTTCTACAAACAGGGGTATTTAACACTCGCCGGAAGTGTGATAGACTTTAGACCTTACGTCCGTTCCTCATTAAAAGTAATACATGGTTATTTAAACAATAGGTAATTTAATATAGCTGAGCTAGTCTAACAGGAAATTAATATTAAACATATAACGAGTGTGTAATACATTTAACTAAAATTTCAACAGCCACCACTCTGCATAATGAGTCTCTTCTCCCCCTCCTGCAGAGTCAGAGATTTTAATTTGAGAGACAGTTACTCTCTGACTCACAAGTCTCACACTCACAGTAGTAGATTCAGAAATTAATGATTACATAGGAATTAATTCAAAATCTCCCACATCTAAATTAATGGTTACATAGGAATTATTTCAAGTATTCCCACAGAGATATACAATTTCTAAAGTTGAGCTCAGATTTGTGGCAGAGTCTTGGAAAATGTTCCATATTCTGCAGTCTGATTAATTAATTAATTCAATGTCACTCTCAGCTAATTTAATGGTAACATAGGAATTAAATCAATGTCACCCTCAGCTAATTTAATGGTAACATAGGAATTAAATCAAGATCTCCCTCAGAGATCTAAAATTCCTAAAGTTATGCTCAGATTTATGTCAAGATAGACTTTGAAAATATTCCAAATTGGAATCTATAGCCTAGCTGCCTAGGCAGTGCTGAAGGCTACAAAATTATCACTCAATTAGGCATATCAGTCCTTATTAACAAACTAACTAGAGAACTTAGTTAACAAAACAACACAAGAAGAAATGTTTAAATCCTAACAAAGATCATTATCATATGATAAGAAGTTAATAACTTCCCGAATCTCTGATTTGCCTCCGGTGCTGGGCAATTCGTTCAGTTAAAAACCACTTTTATATATATTATAATGAATAAATTCACATAATTTTGATTGCAAATAATCCGGAACATTCCTTAATTTACATCATGAAAAGCACAAGGGGAAAAAACCATCATGAAGAGTGCAATGGCATGAAAACCGAAGAAAATATGTTGCGCGCCATCTTTATCCATTAATTTTAGCGACAGTAATTAGATATCATAGGACCACATTGAACAGCTGATTGAACTATAAACGCCATGATGAGCTGGCCTGATAAACTATAGACGGCCATGCCTCAGTGCTAGCCTAGATTTCACGAGTGGAAGATGCCGCGTCGCAAAACTTTCAACTTCAGCGTTCAGCCTGCTGTTGAAGTTTTGCGTGATTGTGTTGTGCAAGGTGATGTGGTTGAAAATGGTGGTTGTGGTGATATCCTCGGTGTTGGTGGACTGACGAGGACACTAATTCTTATACCCCCTGCAGAACGAGAGTTACGTAAGTGCGATGACAAGTATTTAGTTTCTAAATCAGTCATGGCGTCTCTGTTGCTGTGGTGCGCAGGATGATCTGGATATCAGTACTCGTACCACCGGAGATATAATTAGGGTTCGCTGCATGGTGAGCGTTATTACTGTTCTAGAAACTGCATTCAATAAGGTTGATATTTATGATGATTTGCCTTGTAAATGGAGTGATAATTTTGTGTGTTCAGTGTATACAACACTAACAAATGGAGGTGGATTTGCGAGTCATTGTATAATAATGAATAATTTTTCTTTAAAGCATACTGTGTCAAAATTATTTGTATGAAGTTATGACCAGGTATTATGATGAACAGTTTTCTTTGGTGTTGCCAGCTGTTATAAAAAACTTACGATGCTGTGGTTACTGGTGAGCCTCTAGAAGTTCATGTGAGTTACGATGGCACATGGATGAAAAGAGGCCACACATCACACATTGTAGTTGCTTTTGTGATTGAATGTAACACTGGTTTTGTCCTTGACTGCGAGGTTTTGAACAATTATTGTGAGAGCACTAAGATATCGAATTCTCTGCCAGAAGAGGATTTCGCTATTTGGAAAGCATCTCATGATAATTGCAAGCAAAATTTCGCAGGCAAGTCTGGTGCTATGGAGGTTTCAGGTACGTTACCTTTGTTGGCTATGGGGATTCAGCAGCATTCAATGAAGTTTGTGCATTGAATGGTGGTGTAGGGCCTTACTTGGTCCCTGTCGTCCAGGAAGAATGCGTAAACCATGTATCTAAACGTCTTGGATTACGGCTGCGTAAACTAAAGGGTACCCTGAAGACCGCTACAGTAACACAATAGGGGAAAAAAGTTCAGCGCAGTACTCTTGCGGGTAAGAAAGGTTTGACAGATTTACATATTGACAAACCAACGTCGTATTATGGTCAAAATATCCGCAAATTCCCTTCGGATGGAAATGTTGTAGACCTGCGCAACTCAATAATGTCCTCTTATTACCATGCTTCCAGCACAGATTCCAACCCTAGGCATGAGCACTGCGACACTTCGTTCTGCTGAATGAAGCAGGCGGAGGCTGCTGGTGTTGTTCCAGCGTTGCATGCTTCTAAGAATTTGTACCTGGCTCATATCAGTGTTGACCTTCGGAAGCACATCCTTCAGATGTATATTTCCCTCACTGATCCTTCTCTTCTTGGTCGTTGTTTGAAGAAGAGGACTCAAAACGCTAATGAAAGTATTCATTCCAAATTGTGGGCGAGATGTCTCAAAGTGAAGGACTGTAAGTTCGAAAGAGCTAAGTTCAACACTTATGATACCGCTCTTGTTCTCAATTTTGGCAATGTTCGTGGCTCTCTTTTGGTGCATCTGGGTCTCTCTTCCGAAAGTATTACTGATAAGAGACGGATTAGTGATGTGAGTACACCTGCAAAAGTGAAACCGAAGCGTCGTCGACACAGAACATTGAATAAGAAGAAGCTCAGATCGAACGTGTACACATGGTGTACACAGTCGTAAAATTTCAACCAATCACGTCCATTGATCGCTGACGTCACTATAAACACTCTCGAAAACAGTTTGAGCGTGCATTCTACCTCAGCTCATTATCGTTGCTGGGAGTCATATCTTCCTACCAAATTAAGTACACGATTATCTATATTCTATAGCCCAACTAATAAGCAATAATAAACTAATCTTCTTTGCAACAAACACAAACTGACACCATATCGGTTGTAATACGCATTCAAAATACGAACTCAATCAGAACTTGTGAAACGAAGCCTCTGAGTGGCTCTAGTTGAAGTGACGTCACTGTAAACGGCACTCAAGAGTAATATAATGGGATCTACACTTCTTCTATTAAATGTTTTGTGCTTGTCGACGTGATGAGCCCGGAACCTCTGGTGCCTACCAACCCGGAGGATTTTGAATGAATGGTGAATGTGAACAACCTTGTTGTCGTTTTGACAATCGCGATATGGCAGAAAAAATGAACGTTTGTGCTGAACAAAAACGATTTTGTGGATGGTTCTTCGCTAGTCGAGGGTTCACTTGGATTTTCTTGCACAGTCATTGACATAGAAAAATTCGGAGGAGTCTTGTCCAAATTAGAGTCCATCTTGACGTTTCCGTGAATGCCTTTGTTTACTCTAACGATATGGTCTCTTAGGTTTAGAATATTTGCAAAGCAACCTAATCTGGTACATTTTACTCTTTGACGAAAATTTTTCCTATTTATTTTTGAATATCGTTTTCTTTGATTAGCTGTACAGTTCACTTTGGAAGCTTTGTTTGATGACCAATTATGTTTCCGTTTCATGTGAGAGGGTAGTTCAACAAAATAGCAGTGACACTCAGGGCATCTCCTTTTTGGTCTATCTCTCTTTGCTTTTACCTGTTCAAAAGAAATTGAAGATTAACATTAGGAATTTAATAAATTAAAAATAATCTCTCGATATAAATATAAATTTGAGGTAGAATTAATGTGAGGGCTGATTTTTATATTGAAATCATTCCACTTAAGTTATACTGGCAGTAAGTGTATCTTTCATTAACATTATTGCATGAACAAAATTATACTTCTTAGCTAGTAGCTACCAATTGATAGAGATCTATCTTTCATTCACAATTCCATCTGTCATATAAATCATTTAAGGTAAATAAGGAACCTTACTGTACAATAGACTTACTGTTGAGGTGGATTATTCGGATTCAGGTTCATCTATCTCTGATGTTGGATTAGGTTCTGGTACAGTTGACACTACACATTGTTCATCTAACTCTAAAGTTGGGTGATGAGGTGCTGGAACTTGTACCTGGTGAGAAATATAAGAAGCAATGAAATAACTATACCTAAATCACTTTAAGATTATTTAGATATCATCTATCCGTCAGCTGATTCCAGGACAATAACCCCCCGTGCAAAAAAAAACGCGATTAAAAAACCCCCGGACAAAAAAAACCGTGCAATAAACACCCCGGACAAGAACCTCCCAAGCAAATAACCCCCGGTGCTAAAAAAAACCCCGCTCTATATAAATAGCATAATTCATTTATATTAATATATTAAACATTATTCAATGCGAACCAATAATTATTGCATTTTCTTCGAAAATTTGACAATTTTTTTGCAAAATAAGGTATACCCAAATACCTATTTTATAGTAAAAATAAGTACAGTATACATTTTGTCACTATTAAACCTGGCCGGGACGGGAAGGGGGGGGGGGGGCGCTAACCTAACCTTAGGTGCACTATATCTATTTATGTTTCTAGCATGTAGTAATTTTATTGATAAAAATCTTGCCGTTGAGAGAACGGTACTGGACGAGTCGTACTAATCGAGTACGGTAAATAGTTTTCACGCAAGTGAATTTTTATTGGTGAACCTATCATGGGGCTAAGCTCATCTTGTTGAAACACGTCTGAGTATTCTTCCAACAATTGATCTCTTATCTTGCTTAGTTCCAATCCTGAAAGTTCCTTGGATGCTGATACAGCATTCACTTGACTAGGGAAATTTGCATGCAATATTTTCAGTCTCGTGCAAACATCATATGATAACAGCAAATCGTGCTGATTGTCACATATTATTATTTCCTCTTCTATTGCAATGTTCTTCAACTTAATCACATCTGATAAACATGCATAAGTACGAATATTGCTTCCGTTTGCTCCAGTGAGTTTCACGTTAGACTTTTTCAGATGTCTGTGATTGACATTCAGTCTCTTTAGAAGGCTTCTTCCTGCAACTGTAATTTCTGCTCCTGTATCAGGTATAGCAGAAAAATTCGATTTGTTGTTTCCAACTGCAATTTCTATTTGCACCAATGGTGAAGATTTCTTCACTTCTCACGGTTGTGCTGAGCAAGTTAGCAGTTCTGAGTGAGTTAATTTTCCCCTTCGAACTCTTTCTTGCTTCTTCTTTCTTCGGTGCTTTTCAATCCTTTATCCAATGTCCTGTCCTGTTGCAATTTTTGCAAGGGAATTTCATTGTTGGACATTTTCCATACTGATGCTGCTTCTTACATTTATTGCATTGCTTTTTATTTTCTTTTAGCGAGTCTCTTCCGAAATTTCGTTTCCTATCTTCAGTGACTTTGGCTACTTTCTTAGTGCCTGAAAGATTTTCTGAATCTCTAATTGACGATTCGTGACTTCTGCAATAATCAATGACAGTTTGCAAGGTAGGAAATGGATTTATACCCAGAAGTTTATGGCGTAGTTCCCTGTCCTTTATGCCAGACATCACTTTTGTGAGACCAAGCGTTGCTCTTCGCAATGAGCACACATGTCTGCTTCTGCTGACAGCTTCTTGACTGCAACGAAGAATTGGTCAAAAGACTCACCATCTTCTTACTTTCGTTCGTCGAACATCACCCTGTCAATTGCAATATTGCGTTTTGGCCGCAGGTGTTGTTGTAATCTGTCGAGCGTTTCTGTAACGGATATTTCATCTTCGTTACTGATGCCTATCGCACATTTCACCAGTGCTTTCGTTTCAACTGACATGCAACTCCTCAAGTATGCCAGTTGAATTCCTATTGGCATTTCTTCTATTTTCTGTACCATAGAATAATCATTCCATGATTCTCGCCAACTTGTAAATTGACTGAATGAAACGTCAGACTCCAGTTGAGATGGTTTAGTAGCTGCTGGGTAGCGTTCAGCTCTGTGGTGATGTCCTTCAGTTATTACTGGAGGAGTGTTGACTGCACCAGCTCGCGTAGATAGAGTTTCATGTACATAGTACTCGTATCTGTTCTTCTTGAAGCTCTAAACGTCTGTGTTCTAGATCTCTTCTTTCACTCTCCTTCTTTCATTTTCTTCTTTCTTGCTCTCTCCTTCTTTCATTATCGGCTTCTTGCCTTTCTAAGTACTGCTGAAACCAACTTGGAGGTGCAGCTGATTCCTTGGCTTTCTTTTTCTGTTGGCTTGTCCCTGCCATGCTGTGCGTTTTTCGAAAGTTTCAGTCGAAGTAGTTGCAGGTCCAAATGTCTACAGCGCCATGTGATGTTCTTATTTAGTTAATAAAACAAGAGAGTATTTCTGGAGAATAAACTCTAAAAATGATAGCATCTTAACGATACTTATACAAAGTTGTAACCAATTTACGTGCATTGAATACCGACTTCTTTTAACATATTAAACACATTTCTATATAATATTACAATTACATCACGTTAAGATATTATATTATTACAGCACGCTAAGATTACACATTATTGCATCATGTTAAGATATGATATTTTTACAACACGCTAAGATGTTATATTATTGCAGAAAGCTAAAATGTTATACTATTACATCACGTTAAGATAAGATATCATGTCAAAACGCTAGTATGTGATACTAGTACATCACATTAAGATATGATATTATTACATCACGGTAAGATTTGATATTACAACGCGCTACGATGAAAAATTATTCCATCACGGTGAGATATGGTATTATTACAGCACGCTAAGATGTGATGATAACACAACACAGTAAGATGTGATATCATTACATAACGTTAAGATAAGATATAAAAACAACATGCTGAAATTAGATATTATTACACCACGTTAAGATGTAATATCTTCACAACACGCTAAGATGTGATATTATTACATTACGTCAATATGATATACTGTTACATCACTTTAATATATGATAATGCAACACGCTATGATGTGAAATTATTTCATCACGTAAGATATGATATTATTACAACACGTAAAGATTAGTTATTATTACATCACGTTAAGTTGTGATATTATTACAACACGGTAAGATGGGAGAATTGAATCATATCTTAACGTGATGTAATAGTATAACATATTAGCGTACTGTAATGACATCACATCTTAGCATGTCGTACTAATATCACATCTTAACGTGATGTAATAATAACTAATATTAGCGTGTTTTAATGATCTATGTTACATTAAACTTTCACGTGATATCATTACTGTACGCAGTACGCTAATATGTTGTACTATTACATCACGTTAAGATAGGGTATTATTACAACACGATAAAATGTGATATTATTATATCACATTAAGATTTGATAATTCAACATCCTACGATGTGAAATTATTTCATCACTAAGATTAGATATTATTACATCACGTTAAGTGGTGATATTTTTACATCACGTTAAGATGTGTTAATAATAAAACACGCTAGGACGTGATATCATTGCATCTCGATATGACCTGATATTATTACAACACGCTGATATTTGATATAATTACATCACGTAAATATATGATATTACACTATTACATCGCGTTAAGATATGATATTATTATAGCACGCTAATATATATTATTACATCATGTTAAGATTTGATATTACAACACGCTATGATGTTAAATTATTCTATCACGTTAAGATATGATATTATTACAACAAACTAGTGGATACAACAAACCACATTAGCAACTCTTAGTTATATCTATCTAAGTAGTTCTTAATTTGTTTAACTAGGTAAATAAGGAATAAAAAAAACAGGTAGGAGGGGGGGGGGGTTGGCTCGTGACCGTTCCCCAGTGTTCACATGTACAATTTCAGTGTTGCGTAATAATATCTTTTACTGCCACAAATCGATACAATTTTACCATAATTACCATATTTTATTGTCATTTTCAAAAATTCTTAAGATTAAAAAAATTGTTTTAAGACTTATGGGTAGGGCTTATATATATTTTATAACCCTAAGTAACGTATTTATGAAGTTATAACGCCTTTGGATGATAGCATCTACTGCCACCGGAGATTTAATTAATCATATCATTAAAAATCTCCCATTATTCAAATTTAAACAACATTAAACTTATATGCAAAATGCAGCTCTTCGATTATAAATTCCCACATACATAGCTATATATGTGTGAATATATAACCCAGAACACACCATGGTCAGGTGTTCCACCCTTTGCTGCAGCCCATCTACCCAACCATTACTGCTGAATTACTTATCTAAATGAATTATTTCTTTCTATTAAATTTTGACATGATTTGTCGAGACGTTTCTAATTAAACCATTTCTGTTAGTCTTACCGCAGACTTTGGAAGATGCTACTGTTACCAGTTTCATCATTCGCTCAATCGCTTGAGTGTGGCAAGGCAACGAACAAACGAGAGAGTCTAATTTTTCACCAGTTGACACACACTTTTCCAATTTGTCATCTGGAAAGTTTTGGACATAATATATTTTAGAGTCTTTCTTTTTTTAATTGAAACTTTCATTATATACTTTACTATCAGGAGGAAATTTTTTGATGTTACCTTTGCTAAAGAAAGACTCTAAAACATACTCTGATATAATTGACTGGCACAATGAGTTTATTTACCATTTTCCCCTTCTTACATATTTACCCTCTTATCTTTTATACCTTCACAATCTTTTATTACTTTTTATTCTTAATCACTCTTTTTACTTATTTAAATATTTTCACTTTCTGCAGTCGATAATTCAATGCATTTAATAAATTCGTTTCTTAAATATAATTAATTGATTATAACATGATAATTCTACCCAATAAAATTCACAAAGTTTAAATTATTAATGAATGAATCATATATTATACAGTGTCATCAGGCCATAAATAGGGTCAAAGTTCCATGAGTGCCCCCAGGGATAAAGCCCCAACTGCATTTTAGATTATTGAGACGAATAAATTGTTAAATTGTGCAAAAACCCAAAATTTTCAATGTACCGGAAATGCAATTTCAGCTTTCTCTCGAAAATTAAGATTTTCGGTTTTAGAAAATTTCGAACCATTGAACAAAAGCTTACGGCAACACTTGACATCAGAGCAAATCATTTCGAATTCGGATTCCGAACAGGTGACATCACCAAGTGTCAAAGGCGTATGATGCAATGATGGACGAAGAAAATGCAGGAACAGTTGTCATCCGGCAAGCTTCACGCCTAGTTACGAACCTTACCACAATGCCTACCAAAATAGCATTCCTACTCTAAGAAAGCTAGGATTGGCAGAATGGTATGAAAAAAATCATATTTGGAAACCAGTACTCGAGCTAGAGTGCGGAATGTGGCATCCTTATTCAGAGCCTCACAGCAATCTAGTTCCTACCATTCCAAATCTCTACACCATCTTCAGAGCGCAAACTAACGCTCAATTTGCGCAAAACAGAGTTCACGCAGCGTACATATGCAAATACTGTACAAAGAAGGAAGAGAGACACCAAATACACCTAAAACCAGTAGGACAAGATTTGGAGGTAAGACCACAGCAGCTAATCAATGAGAGTATAGCGTCCGCAGAACGGAAGAGGATAGAAAAGAATATACAACCGACGCTTGTGAGACTAAATCCACACGAATGTGGACTTTGTCACATTCAGCACACACCCAGTAGAAGAAAGAGTGGCCGTCTTAAAAAATGGGAGAGCACATCCTTCAAAGAAAATCATTAATGAAGATGGTGGGATAATAGCAACTGCAACCTGAACGGCAATTCACAGAGCATCAAAAAATCTTGATAGAAGACATGGCATCTTCTCCATTTAACGTGGACAAAACAAGCGGCTTCTCACTCCGTAACCAGAGTTGTTTAGCATAAAGAAACTCGAGCCTTATGCCATGTGGTTCGTAGCGAAAACAGTGAAAGCATACACGGTCCACGATGAAATCACACAGAGTTCTTGGATCAATAGAGCATGCCGTCAACTCAGAATACGAATCCGTTACATCAATAAAGTCGCAAACCACTTTGACAGTCATGCTCATCAAAATGAGTTGATGGCTGATCTCACCAATCTCCTACAGCTTCTCGTGATAGAGAGAAACGAAGTACGGAGACGAAACCCGAACAAACTGGACAGGCCATCACTATGGAGTGAGAGATTCCTGCGTTTCGTGGACATCAGTTGCACTAAAGAGACAATCCCAGTTTTCTCAATGATTAATCCTCTGAATTTCTCAAGGCTCCATCATCACATACTTTTGACAATGGGAGAGTTTGAAACTGAGCTAGACTTCAATGGACTGACACAGCTGCAGAGCTTTGCAAAAGCAAGGTTGATTCAGAATGCCAACAATGCGACCAAAGAAGAGGCGATTGCTATCACTAGAGAGTACGTGAGAGGGCAATTAATTTATAACCCCATTACAACCAAGAGGCTCGACAAGTTAATTCCAGTCATTCACTCCAACATGATCAAACTAATGGAGAATCGACAGCCAGTGCCTGACGGTGAAACACCATTAGTAACGTACAGATCTATCAAGGAAGCAGCTGACGAGAGATTACAACGGTTAGAAGACGAGACACTATCGAACCTTGTCGACGCACTCAAGTACGATATGGAACAAGAGATGATTCCCATCAGCCAACAGTTGAAGGATAGACAAGATGTAGACTACGAAGTAAAGGTCAAACGAACAGTAAACCAATCCTACTAATCAAAACACGATCAAAAACTAGCTCTGAACAGCTGCAAAAGAGCAATCGACAACTTAGTACAAGGTGCGATAGTGTTTCAGCCATGCATCTTACTGACCGGCGCCCCTGGCACTGGAAAAACTCATATCATGCAGTTGGCACTTCTTTACAGTCTCATAAATAAGTTGAAAACTACAGTCACCGCTATCACTTCGGAGAGAGCTCGCAAACTTGGGGGAGAACATTTACACTTTCTCCTGAAACTACCTGTGAATGTGATGGGGGGAGAGACGTGTGTTTCACTGGCGACCAAAACACTTGCCAATCTTTCTACCAACAGCCTAAAGATGGCTTTCCTCAAACGTATCGATGTGCTCTTCATCGACGAAGCGGGTCTTCTCAGCGCCAAGTACCTGTCAATCATAGACATCGTCTTCAGGAAACTAAGAAAAGCAGAGAAACCTTTTGGCGGAGTCCTCATAATCGCCACTGGAGACAGCGAGCAGCTGAAGCCTATCGATGGACCATCAATTTTCCGCAGCACATTTCTTGTGACCCATTTTGATGTGCTAATGCTGACTCAGTTAGTCAGAGCGAGAGCAGACGCAGATCTGCAAAGGACCATAGTCCTCCTTAGAAGTCACAATTTCACAGCAGCCCAAATTAATGAAGTGACTGAAATAATTGAGAGGAAATGCGCACAGAGATTCTTCCCATCCTTCCAAGATATTCCCCATGGAATTTTCTCCATAGTCAGCACAAGGAAAGCCCAAGCAGAGTGCACCGAAAAAGTGCTCATGCAATCTTTAGCCAATCTCGCAAATCCACAAAGAGACATTTTGGAAGTGGAGTCACAAGACTTCGTTGAAAAGACAGAAGGTACCTGGCATCCAGCAGACAACCCTGTGTCGAATAAACTCGATAGGACAGTGCTAGAGCCCAGAAGCATAAAGCTGATCCTAGGATCAATAATGAGGCTAACCTTTAACAACATCACAGTAACCCGCAACATGCCACGCTTCAGCCAAAGACAAATGGCTAAAATATACCGATGCCTAGATTTTCACCGATACTGATTCCAATACCGATACTTACTATTTAAATGAGATTAATAATTTGGGAAATTAGGATTACCGATCTATATGAAATCATTGTTACATCAATTTTAATTAAAAAAATTCATTGTAGTTAATAGATAATAAATTATATTATGAGTTTTTTAAATATTAGTTGTATCTGCAAAGTATCGGCACTTTTTTTGCCTATACTGATACCGAGTAGGTACTAGAGTAGATACCGATACTTCGTCCCATCCCTAAATACAATCATGAGAGAAGGTGATGGTAAATGAAGAAAACCTAAAAAAAAAATTCAGACCCAGTGGTTGAAGAATCCTACTCTAAAAAAATATCAATGATGGAATAAGTTTATAAAATCTTGAGCCATATTGCAGCTGCTTTTGGGAAATCTAAAATTGAACAAATAGAAAAAATTCATTCAAATGTTTGATGTAATACTGTATTTTAGTTTCAATTTATTAATTTTTGTCTAATTTCCATCCTCATAAAAGCATTGTTCTTCACAGTAATTCCAGGATAGGGAATAATTGGTTAAAAAAATAACCAAATCTAGATGAAGCAACCATCACACTAATTGAAAGAAAAACATCTGCTTGAAATAATAGCTAAAACTGCTTTTCTCGATAAACCTTATCTGGATTATTTCTAATCCGTACCCAGCTATCTTGATTCAATATCGCAGAAATTTCAATCAATGTTCATTCTTCTATACATCATCTTCTCTCTGATATACATTTTGTCTTGAAATCTGATTTCTCCTGGATCCCTTGTCTGTTTGACGTTCAATTGTATAAGAATTTCCTGTAAGTATATAATATATGTAATAAATACAATGTTTACCTATCAATCCGATGAGAAATTAATATAAAAGATCTAGTATAAATTACGAATTGCTTACAATCACTTCATCGTGGTCTCCAGCATAGAGGATTGGACATGGCACATAGTTATAATCTTGCTCCTTTGCAGGCAGGCGGCTAACCAAGCCGTTACAATCGTGTTAGCTTCTAGTGTAGATTTAGAAACGAGGGAGAGTACACGTGTGTGCATCGCTCTCAGACCTGACTGAGTAAGTTGAGTAACGGTTCTCGTTAGCACAACAGCTGATGTTAACTTACACATTATTCTTCAAAATACTTTAGGTATCTGATCATTTTGCTCAATAATTTTCTCATCTATGGACATTTAACTGATGTAAGAAGATTAATTGATGAATATTTAGGCAACAGATGCAATGTTAATGACTTAAATAAGCGTTTGTTGGACCGTGTGCTAGATGCGTGCAACCTCCCTCGTTTCTCAAACGTCACTGGCCGTGTGCGACACGACACAGCGGAACAACAACAAGACGCCAAGGAAGCTGTTTTGACTGAAGCGAAGAGAGACAAGGAAGCTCACTTGACTAATTGCTAACAACAAGGTGTTAACACGATGGTCCCGTTTATACGTTGTTAGTAAGCCGTTACACCGCTTCCTTAGTACTATAACTTCCTTGTTTGCAGGATTTACTTATGTAGTTGCACACAGCACACACCTGACCACTTATTTAAATTAGTAAATTTGTCTATTCACTTTAGCATGGGAAATTACAGCAAAACTACAGTTATGAAGCACTCGAATAATAAAGGACCTGAGTTATGAAGTATTTTTTATGCTTAAATTATAGAAAACAATGTACAGCATGAATTTCGTTCTAGTTTTCCTTAAAAACAATAGTTTTCTCTGAGATTTTATTGCTATCGTGTGTCCCTGTGCAATAACCAATACTTCATAACTCAGGAGGTTCACTGTATATCTAACCAACATTTAAATTAAAAGTTATATCAAAATAAAACTTACAGCATTTATGTTGAAATTAAATTAATTAAATAATAAATACACTTTAAATTTTGAACCGAAAGATAATTCAAATGAAAGAAATAAGCAAATAGAGTTTACAATCATTGACATAAGTAATAAATTAATACTGAGCAATGGAAGTTTGGTCATGACACTCCACTAGAATTATAAAAATTGCTGTTGCTGGTTGTACACTAGGGTGGGCCAAAAAACAACAATTTGGAAATTACTTATGGAATAGTGATATAAAGTTGATATGACAAGTAAAGGTACGTGTACTGAAATTTGAGTGAATTCTGACATGATTAACATTGCTCCCAAACGATTCAAATATCAGAATAGTAACATTTTTGGTGATTTTTACTACATTTTGGCAAAAAACACATAAACTCTGATTTATTTTAATTTAGAATAGGAAGATAGCTAGAGAAGAGCTTATTTTGGTGTTTGTGCCGGAAAATCAGACGGGACGACAATGTTTACTATTTCCCCCACCCCTCGAAATTGTTCAAATTTAGGTACCGCTGGAGACTGCAGTCAGTGTAGTGCTCCACACTTAGGGAGGTCTGGTGCTCAATGAAGAACATAATCAGAAAATTTGTATGCAGTAAATTGAGAAAAAACATTAATAATTGATTAATAAATCAACATCCATTTGCTGAAATCCGAGTAAATTCGAAATTTTTCAATACGAAAATATTGTTAAATGCTTTTATAATATAAAATAAATTCAATTCACAATGTTATTTTGAGAATAAAATTACTTCTATCTTATCACAATAACAGCATGATTGCTCTAGAAGCCAAAATTTAAGAGAAATATTGTAATGTAATATATTTTACAAAAAGAGTGTTCGGGGCAACTCAAAAGTATCAAATATTAATCTGCAATTTTGCAAGTTGTGTTTTTTCATAACGTGCCAACTAATTTTATCTATTCCACAGAAAAAAACAAAATAGAATATTTCAAAATTAATGGGAAAATATCATTTCTAATGTTTTGGGGCAACTCAAAAATATCCAGAAATAGCCTGGAAATTCGCATGCAATGTTCTTTCATAACGTATCAATTTTATTATAACTATTCCATATGAAGATTCTGAAGTTTGTCCGAAACCCCTATTTTTTGACCCACCCTATTGTACACATCTTGATACATTTCGGATGAGATTCTGTCGTCTGCTAACAACAAACCGCCATCTCTTTGCATACTTCATCGAGACAACCTGGGGGTAATAAAATGCATGGATGGTCACAACTATAGAACCAATCTTCTCCTCATACCTAATAATGAAATCTTTTCGGATTGTAGTTGTCCCTCAGATTTAAGTAAGATTCGGAAGACTCCTTCCAAATATTAGTTAGGTCTGAATATGTCCGGGTATCTCTGTATCTGAACTCCTTTTACTTTTCAGTTCCGTCTCTTAGCTCCTCTTGTAATGACGCCTTATCGCCCTCATCGTTAGTTTTCTGAATATTGGATTTCAGTTCATTCATTTGGTTCCGGTACGTTTCAAATTAACCATTACTGAATGTTCTGTTGAAATTTTAGTTAAATGTATTACACACTCGTTATATGTTTAATATTAATTTCCTGTTAGACTAGCTCAGCTATATTAAATTACCTATTGTTTAAATAACCATGTATTACTTTTAATGAGAAACGGACGTAAGGTCTAAAGTCTATTACACTTCCGTCGAGTGTTAAATAACACTGCTTGTAGAACCCTAAGGTAGTCTGTCTTTTGCATTACTCAGAGAGAGATGTGATTACCTCATCTCTCAATAGACTTCTAATTGTATAACATATTTACTCTTTAAATAAACTCTATGTCTTAACGTTGTTAACCCACTGTTATTTAACCTAATTTTAACAGGTTATGGGCCCAGTGAACGATAAGAGTTTATAAATCAAATTATGTTTAAACAATGAGAAGTCTATTATATAGTAATCAATAGGAGCGATGTTCAGTGAAAAAGTGCTAAACTAAATGAAATATATACGCACGAACGGTAGTGTAAGCATATCGTATTAACGCGCTAATGAGGTCGATTATATTGACTGCTTGAGCGAAAATGTACTTGTTTCTTTTATAATATAATTATTTAGTATTTGTGCGGAAGAGGTGTCAAGAGAGGTCACAAATTACCTTTAAATCTGTGACCTTATCCTTTGGTAAACAGTCTTTCAACAAAAGGTTCTTGCGAACTAAGACTTGTGTTGCTGTTCCAATTAAATATTAATAATTATATTCAGTGAAGTTATTCTTATGAATTAGAATAATTTTAAAACATCAATTCAGTTAAACAGTAAATCAATTTAACTGCTTTGTTTGTTTATGTTTTGTTAAGTATTGAATGATAATAAATACTTTCAACAAAAGGTCTTGCGAACTAAGACTTGTGTTGCTGTTCCAATTGAATATTAATAATTATATTCAGTGAAGTTATTCTTATGAATTAGAATAATGTTAAAACATCCATTCAGTTAAACAGTAAATCAATTTAACTGCTTTGTTTGTTTATGTTTGTTAAGTATTGAAAGATAATAAATACTTTGAAAACATGTCTTCAAATAAGTTACAGGGGATTGTTCCCCTAGACGGAAATAATTACCCCACATGGAGGATACAAATGAAGATGTATCTCTTACGAGAGAAACTGATGGATTTTGCTGATGGATCTAAACCAGTTCCAATTGATTGAGCTTCAACTGAGGTGAAGAATGCCTATGCTAATAATTATAATAAGGCTCTGGCAGATATAGTACTATCGATTTCACCGGATCAATTGTACTTAGTTGGACAACCCACGGATCCACACGCTGTCTGGACAACCCTTCAAGAAACGTTTCAGAAAAACACGTGGGCGAACAAATTTCGTCTGAAGAAAAAGCTCTACAATTTAAAATTGAAGTCTCCCGAACTACTCGACTTTCATTTGAAAGAACTAACTGAAGTTTTTCAAGAGCTTGCCTTGTTAAATCAAGTGATCAGTGAAGAGGATAAAGTTATTTGTCTTCTTTTATCACTACCTGAACAGTTTGAAGTGCTTGTCACCGCACTTGAAGCTCAAACAGACATCCCTAACTGGATTACCGTAGCTGACACACTCCGGAGAGAAGCTGAAAAGTTGAGTATTAAATCCAATAATGCATTTGCATTATCCAATACTCAGAATTATGCTGGAGTAAATAAACAGTCAATCAAATGCCAATTTTGCAACAAATTGGGACACATTAAGAAAGACTGCTTTAAATTTAAACGGTATTCTCAAAATAACAGAACTCAAAACCAGCCAAATGTTGTAAATGTAAGTCATATAGAACTAAATCACACAATGTATGCTAATGATATCGCTCTTTGTAATAAATATGCCGACAGTAATATTTGGATAATAGATTCAGGCTCTTCATCACACATGAGTGGTGATGAAAATTTATGTAAAGATTTTGCAAATATTAGCAAACCTATCAATGTTAAAGTAGGAAATGGAGATGTCTTACAAGCTATTTCACTAGGAAATGTTTCTGTTATGGTGAATATACCAGGTGGTGGAAGTAGAACATGTAAAATAAATGATGTACAATGTGTGCCAAATCTAGCTTTTAATCTACTATCAGTGTCAAAAATGACAAGTAATAATAAATCTATTATTTTTGAAGATGATGAATGTAAAATTTTGAACGAAAATAAAGAGTTAATTGCTGAGGCTAACTGTGTTGGTCAACTCTATTATCTTAATACTTTAGTTCATAAAGCTGCAGTAACTGTTGATCAAAATAAAGTAAACATTCTATGGCACAGAAGGCTCGGTCATATAGGTAACGACAACTTGACTAAAATGATCCGAACTAAATCAGTAAATGGTCTGGATAGTAAATTAAAAGCTATAGAAGGCGTGTGTGAACACTGCTGTAATGGGAAAATGCATGAAATACCTTTTTCTACAAGCATTAAGAAAAATTGTAAACCTCTTGATTTAATCCACACAGATGTCTGTGGGAAAATTACTCCCACTTCCAGGGGTAATTATTCATATTTTCTGACCTTTATTGATCATGCTACTCGATACTCCTGGATATATGTTATTGCACATAAGAGTGATGTGTTTCAGAAGTTTTTGGAATGGAAAGCTATGGTTGAAAATATTTATGAAAGGAAAATTAAAACCTTGCAGTCAGATAATGGAGGAGAATATACCTCAAATAAGTTTGAATCATATTTACGAAATGAAGGTATAATTCACCAGAAATCCATTCCTAAAACTCCTGAACAAAATGGGTTAGCTGAAAGATTTAATAGAACTATTATGGAAAAAGTTAGATGTATGTTATCTGATTCAGGAATTGATAAGGAATTCTGGGGTGAAGCACTATATACTGCAAATTATCTAAATAATAGATGCATTAATTCATTTTTAGTAAATAAAACTCCATATGAAGCTTTAAATCTTAGAAAACCCAACGTTAGCCATGTAAAAGTTTTTGGATGCTCATGGTATGCACATATTTCTCGAGATGAAAGATCAAAATTAGAAAATAAAGCTACCAAATGTCTGTTTATTGGCTATGGCACAGTTACTAAAGGGTATAAGATGTATGATGTTGAATCTAAAAGAATCTTCTTTTCCAGGAATGTAACCTTTGATGAATCAATTTCATCTAAGATTGAGAGCCCTCAACTGAGTGAGACTCCTACCTCTCCACTGGTGTTCCACTCAGAAGATTCAGAACCTGCTGGACCTGAGAATCAAACTCCTGACGATAATCCTCCTTGAGGCGCAACCTGTACCAGCTATCAGTCCTAATGAGGATCTTAGACGATCGTCTAGAATTCGTAGAGCTCTTATTAGATATGGTAGTTGGGAGTATGATCAGTTTGAGGAGGAGGAGGAGGGTTTATTAGTCAATGGGAATATCAATATCGAACCTAGGTCGGTATCTGAGGCTCTTAATAGCGGTTCTGAATCCTCTAAATGGAAACATGCCATGGAGAGGGAATTAAATGCTTTTGAGAAACATAAAGTTTTTGAACTCGTAAATTCTACCTCAGATTTAAACATAATTAAATCTAAATGGGTGTTTGAAAGAAAAAAGGGATCTGATGGTAGAGTGGTTTCATATAAAGCTAGATTAGTCGCTCAGGGTTTTTTTACAGAGACCTGGAATCGACTATGATGAAATTTTTGCTCCTGTAGTGAGATTTGAATCGGTGCGAACCATTTTATCTTTAGCAGCTAACCAAAAATTATTTGTACAATTGTCAATTCTGCCTTTTTGAATGGGGATCTTAAAGAAAATGTTTATATTAGACAGCCTCCTGGCTATGCTATTCCAGGAAAAGAAGATTTAGTATGTAAACTTAATAAATCTATGTATGGATTAAAACAATCACCCAAATGTTGGAATGATGCGTTGGATGCATATTTTAAATCCTTAGGATTTATTCAGTCCTCTTGTGACTCATGTATATATGTTAAATTAATCAATAACTCTCCATGCTTCATTTCTGTGTATGTAGATGATATTATTGTAGCATGTAAGAACTATGATGATCTGACTAAAATCAAGATTGATTTAAGTGCTAAATTTGAGATGAAAGACTTAGGAAAATTATCCTATTTCTTAGGCATAAAAGTCGTACAAGCCGAAAATAAAATAGCCCTAAATCAATCTTCATTTGTCAACGAGTTGTTAGATAGATTTGAATGCAATAATTGCAAACCTGTGTCAACCCCTGCTGATGTTAATTCCCATTTGGAACCAACTACTGATGATTGTGAACTAGTAGACAAAACTAAATATCAGTCAGCTGTAGGTGCCTTACTGTATCTATCTACTAAAACTAGACCGGACATAACTTATGCAGTTGGAAATGTCTCTAAATTTTGTTCCAATCCAAACACTAAGCACTGGTCTGCAATTAAGAGAATATTTAGATACCTAAAGGGCACACCTGATCCATTACATATGGTAATGAAGATTCTGAGTTGATAGGTTATTCTGATGCCGACTGGGCAGGAAACAGAGTTGATAGGAAAAGTACTTCTGGCCAATGCTTTATGTTAAATAATTCCATTATTTCTTGGCGCTCTGTGAAACAGTCATGTGTTGCTTTATCAACGGCTGAAGCTGAATATGTTTCCCTCTCTGGAGCCTCCCAAGAAGCTGTATTTCTAAATAAATTACTATTAGATCTTAAAGTACCAAATAAGAATCCTATAGTTTTGTTTGAGGATAATCAGTCAGCTATTTGTATTGCTAAAAATCATCCTAGATCGAAACACATTGATATTAAATTTCATTACATTAGATATCTTGTTGCTTCAAACACAATTAAACTTGTGTATTGCCCCAGTGAAACTATGCTTGCTGACATATTCACTAAACCGTTGCCTATTGATAGATTTACCAAATTAGTTGAATTAATAGGCATGAAAAATATATAATGTCGTGTGAGGAGGAGTGTTGAAATTTTAGTTAAATGTATTACACACTCGTTATATGTTTAATATTAATTTCCTGTTAGACTAGCTCAGCTATTTTAAATTACCTTTGTTTAGATAACCATGTATTACTTTTAATGAGAAACGGACGTAAGGTCTAAAGTCTATTACACTTCCGTCGAGTGTTAAATAACACTGCTTGTAGAACCCTAAGGTAGTCTGTCTTTTGCATTACTCAGGGAGAGATGTGATTACCTCATCTCTCAATAGACTTCTAATTGTATAACATATTTACTCTTTTAAATAAACTCTATGTCTTAACGTTGTTAACCCACTGTTATTTAACCTAATTCTAACATGTTCTTCATCTATTTCTTCTACGTAAGAGTTCAATATATAGAAATCCTGTCATCTATTTCAGACACCTTAGAAGGTGATGCCATTTATAACTGATGTTTCCATAAATATGTATCACAACAGTTGATAGAATATATTGTACCAGTGCTTTGAAAGTTAATTTATTGCTATCTAACTATGAATTATCAAAACTATAATTATTGAAAAGTAAATTAATTGAAATGATTAAGTAGGTTTTTCTTCGGAGGTATTGGTGGATGGATAGGGTGTATATATGTAGGTGAATGGAATTATTGTCAAATGATGGTAATCTGTTCATCTAGGCTTGTGAGGAGCAAAATGGTAATTTTATCTCTTGTAAATTATATGTAGGTGAATGGAATTATTGTCAATTGATGGCAATCTGTTCATCTAGGCTTGTGAGGAGCAAAATGGTAATTTTATCTCTTGTAAATTTATAATATATTGGTGAATATATTTAGAAATTTGGAGATTTTGCTATTATAAATTTAATCGGTTCCTAATAAATAAATGGCAAGTGTTTTAAATAAAACTTTAAAATAACTTATCTATATCTTATCTTACCATCAAATATTGAAGATCTTAAAAACTCTAAAGGAAAATATTGCTGTTATCTGCATGGTTGAGTGGGGTGACATGAATTCTCACCACTTCGAATTCATTTCTGTTATTTGAATAACTACCTTACTTTAACCTTTTTGTAGTTGGCGCCCAAACAGGGACGTTAAATTGGTTCCTCACTTGCTAAGCTAGGGCACCCTTGAAATCTTACCATTTATGCCTCTATCATTTCTTATTATTTTCTAGATTCTACTACATCGTTAAAGTGACTTATCTTAATGCGCCTACTTATATTCGGTCATTCATATGTGCACGATTCATATGTACACGAACGTAACAATTAAATACTTTTGTTATCCGGGTGCTAATTATTCGAAAATTTTGAAATCTCCGAATATTATAGTTGATGCTATATCTTCGTTCAAACCTGATATAATTATTTGTATTTTGGGTGGTAACTCAATTACCGCATCTGTTGGTAAATCTGAGCTGTTTAGTCAGTGTAAAAGGTTCTATCAACTAATCAGACATTTCTAATGATCTTATAGTTATTCCGGTACAAGTTGAACTTTGATTTTATTCACCTGGTAATAGGTACAATAGTCAGACATTGAAATATTTCGAAGGAAGCGGTATTACCTAAATAAATTCTTGAATAAATTAAAGATTAAAAATCATGTGTTGATGATTGGGGGAATAGGTAGACTTGACCATAAAGTTTTTTATAAAGTAGATGGAGTGCATTTAAATGCCTATGGAATAAAGAAGAATATCTCTTATATTAAACAAACCGTTCAATTTGGCATTCGTAACAAATAACATTAATTATGTCTGATAAAATTTTGACGCGTAGGCGGGGGTTAAGCGGGCAGATGTTACTCGCACTATTACTTCTGCAACTCAATCTTTGGAAACTGCATCCAAAAATGATAAATTAACTTTTATTGCGAGACTAGAAACTCTCAAAAATGATCTACGTGATTTAGACAGAGAAATATTCGATAAAAAGACTGTTGTTGGTGCTACTGAAGAGCAAAGTCAGGCAGAGTACAATCGTAGCGTAACTTATGAAGAGAATATTTTAGCTGCTATTCATACGATTAGGTCTACTATAGGAGGTTCAGCGTCTAGTAGTGGAGCAGGAAGTACATTAAATGATGGAAATAATCCCTTATCGATAACTAAAGTTAAAATTCCTCAGATGCCCCTTCCAACTTACTCCCATCAAAAAGGTGAGGATTTGAAACAGTTTTTCATTAACTTTGTACAAATTATTTCTAAGTATGATCTAATTAGTTTTAAAAAGTTTATATACCTGAAGAATCAAGTTTCTAATGAACCGGCAATAATACAAGAATCACTAGATGAGGAAAATCAGACTTACGCTAAAGCTTTATTGGAAGAGGCATTTGCTTCTCCAATAATACGCAAATCCATTGCCTTAGAAAATCTTACTAACTTGAAACTAGATATAGCCGTAGATGATATTTTGCAATTTTTCATATGGTCTGGTTTGAATAAAACTATGAAAAGTCAATTGATTGCGATAACTAATAATAACCGACCAACATTGAATGAGATATCCACTCAAATATTCATCGCCGCTGAAAGATATAAAGGAGTTTTATCCAGTGAAAGGAGTGTTAAATATAACAATAAGTCTGAATACGCTACAAATTTCAAAGAAAAGAGCGTGGTTAATGCTGTTTCTGTACGAGAATATGATAACTCTAAAGTCAGTAGAAAATTCTGTAGTTTGTGCTCTAGTACGAATAATCGATGCAGCTCTCACTCTACTTTTGAATGTAATGTTGACAGATTAAAAGACTTAGGAGGTTGTTATAAGTGCGGTAATACAAATCATTTCGCAAGGAAGTGTCGCTTTCGTTTTGATCAAAAATGTAGATTTTGCTCTCGCTTCCATTTTTCTTACCTTTGTCCGGAATCTGATAAAACCCACGGAGATAAAACTAAAAAGTATCTTAGTTCAAACTCTGTTTTCATGGGTAAGGCGACTTTGGATCAGTATGGAGAAGATTCTATTCCCACGTTTACTGTGTTAGTTAAAAACCTCAAATTGAGTTATGCGTGATAACGGTTGCCAACCAAATTTTGTAACTCAACGCATATCCGATAAGTTAAACTTGAAAGTCATTAGTCATAATTATCCATTAACTATTAAGGGTTTCAATTGAGACGAGCGTATATTAACTAATATTGTGGAAATTAAATTGATGAAAAACCATCCTTCTATTACAGCAACTTGTATTCCCGAAATTAAAATTGAACTTTCTTTACCTAATTTGAATGAAGTAGTTTCAGCTTATATGAACAAAGGATATAAATTGGCTGATGAAATGTTAACTTGTGATTCTGACAATTTAGGAAATTTTGATTTCATATTAGGCAACAAGGATGCTCAATTATTGCCTATGCGTGAGATTACTTTCGGTCCTAAACCTTCGTCGATGTACGCAGTAACTGATATAGGTATTGTTTTGTGTGGCGGAGTCAAAAGAATGTTACGTAACGTTCTACACCTTCAAATTAAAACAAAGTCTGTTAACATAAAGTCTATTTCAGTGAATAAAAAGGACGATACAGTGACTCGAGATTTCAGTGAGTTTTTTGCATTCAAAGTGTCAATTGATGCTTCGAATCTTATTAGTGCGTCTTCTCTAGATCGCGCAGCAGATGATATTCTGAATTGCCAAATACCAAATATGGTGTATGATTTCGTAGAATCATATTATACACCATCTATCTCGTGCGATAGATGGTAGGTTACAAGTACCGTTACTTTGGAACGAAAAGGTTCATCACAATCTAGGTACTAATTATAATCTTTCCAAACTGTTCTGCATAGTAACTTGAAACGTCTGAAACATGAACCGGAAAAATTGGAACACTATAAAAAGTCTATTCAGGATCACCTTGATACAGGCGTTATAGAAGAAATACCTGATGTTCTTCATTTTATCAAGGAGCATCCAGAAGTTAGCTTTCTACCACACATGCCAGTTTTTCGAATGGATAAAGAAACTTCCAAATGTCGCGTAGTTCTGTTATCTAATTTAGTGCAAAGCAGCGAAAAGGATGCCTTAAGTCATAACCAGGCTATGGTAAGCGGTGCCAATCTTAATTCTAGAATTTCGACTGTAATTACCAAATTTAGATTCGATTCATGTCTCCTTGTATTTGACATAGTAAAAGCATTCTTGAATATTGCACTAAGGGAAGTAGATACTAGTAAATTAGTAATCCTATGGTACAAAAATGTAGGAGAGAATAAGAATAAACTTGTCGCATACAAATATACGAAACTTCCATTTGGTTTACGATGCTCTCCTAATTTACTAATGTTATCTTTGTATAGAATTCTAGTAGATAGTGTAGACGATGGAGATGAACTTAAGTATTTAAAATCACTGATTTACGACTTGACGTATATGGACAACTGTGCAATGACCTGTAATGACCCTAATGAGTTGAAACATGCGTATGATAAATTAAATGCGATTTTCGAACCTTATTTATTTAAATTACAACAATTCTCAACAAATCATAACGAGTTGAAAGATTCAATTAGTGATTCTGCAAATGCAAAAAGATGTAAAGTTACTTGGAATGAATTATAATCTCCATAGTGATACACTTTCGACAGCACCAGTGACTTTAGATAAGTCTGCGGACACTAAACACCTTAATTTGTCATCACTAAACACCTTAATTTGTCATCACTAAACGCCTTATTTTGTCATCCATAGCTAAAAATTATGATGTCTTACAAATCAATGTCCCACTTCTAAACCGTGCTCGATTGTTCATGCATGACTTGACTAGTCAGAAGAAAATCAAATGGGATGAAAAGATTACTTAAGAACAAAGAAGCAGTGGCGTACAATTTGTAAAGAATCTAACAATGCACCTTCCCTACAAATTATAGAAGCTTTGGACCTCGTGACTGGAAGTATGAATTGATAGCTTTCACCGATGCAAGTAAGTAATGCTTGGAACTGTTCTCTATTTGAAAAATACTGCAACAGGTTCTGTTAACTTCTTTTAGCTCGCAATTTAATTGTTTCGACACAGCTAGAGAAAAAATCTATTCCCTGCTTAGAATTACATGCTATTTCACATGGTGTAAAACACCTCGTACAAACATGGAAAGATCTCTGTGGTAAGAGAGCAATAGTTCCAAAGACCATATAAAGCCCCGTCCAGACGCTCCGACAAGTGCCCAGATTTCTCTGAAATCAGGTGTTCGCGAGCAAATTTGTCCGCGATATTGCAGGCAAATTTGTCCCCGATCACAAGAATCGAAACTGTCGTGACTTTCAACATGTTGGACAAATTTGTCCCCGAACAAGTGTTCGCGACTGTTATTTGAATAAATATTTGTGATATATGGAGTAAATTTGATAATTACTCTCATTCAAGGAAGTTATAGTATTAAGGAAGCGGTGTACCGGCTAAACCAACAACGTATAAGCGGAACCATCGTGTTAACACCTTGTTGTTAGCAATTAGTCAAGTGAGCTTCCTTGTCTCTCTTCGCTTCAGTCAAAACAGCTTCCTTGGCGTCTTGTTGTTGTTCCGCTGTGTCGTGTCGCACACGGCCAGTGACGTTTGAGAAACGAGGGAGGTTGCACGCATCTAGCACACGGTCCAACAAACGCTTATTTAAGTCATTAACATTGCATCTGTTGCCTAAATATTCATCAATTAATCTTCTTACATCAGTTAAAATGTCCATAGATGAGAAAATTATTGAGCAAAATGATCAGATACCTAAAATATTTTGAAGAATAATGTGTAAGTTAACATCAGCTGTTGTGCTAACGAGAACCGTTACTCAACTTACTCAGTCAGGTCTGAGAGCGACGCACACACGTGTACTCTCCGTCGTTTCTAAATCTACACTAGAAGCTAACACGATTGTAACGGCTTGGTTAGCCGCCTGCTCTCATTTTAGATATGAAAGATTGAATTAATTATTTAGTAGTCTATTTATATTATTTGATTGAGATTTTTGTAAATAAATTTTTGTATTTTTTAGAATAAATGTGATTAGTTTTTTTTCCAATTCTACATATTAGTTACTGACTAGGGTAAGTTCCGAGTTATCGAACAGTTCCACATTTTCGGGACACGTATTATAAATATTATAGGTAGCTATTTTAATTATCATTTAACTCTCATTGTAATAATTAGTTTTTCTTTCTTACTTTTCTGTAAATGTGGCCTACCCGGCCTATAAATAGGTATGAATTATTTGGTTGTTTTTCCTAATTTTACTAGGTAAGTAGAGACCTACCTAACTACAGTATTCTATTTAAGGCTTATAGGAAACAGTATTTAGAAG
>CANNZV010001341.1:313982-368634 GCA_947561585.1 Caprella mutica
AACTTGTGAAATGAAAGTTAAATAATTAATTTATTCATTAAGTATAGGTTTAACGTCTGTTTAGGAACCAAAAGCTATATCACTGTAGGCAAAAGTGAATTAAATACAAGAAATAGGAAGAAGCAATGAGAAAAAAGTGGATTTATGAACAAAGTTGGTGTTAAGTGAGTACTTTGTGAGTGCCAGTCACTTAAAGCCCTTATATTACACGTAAACTCATTTCCCCACATTCATTCCCTATGAGTAATTTTAGGCCCCGCCCATACAAGCAATGAGCGTGAGTGATTACTGATGCGCTTTTACACGTACAGTACCAATGCAGACGTTCAACCAACGTTTAACCAAAAAAAAAACTTATTTTTCTGAAAATACAGTATTTTCAGCTGAAATATTTTATATCATTAAATAATTAATGTTTATCTATCTTATTAACTATATAGACACGCCGCCTCTTTCCCCCTTCCTTTATTATTAAATAATATGAATGAAGCGAATAAATTTTCCACAGTTCATATTAATTATTGAAAATTGACTAAAACTGTTTTCTTGAGGAAAACAACGTTTGATTCATCACTGTTGTCATTATACAAGAATAATTATGAACATCACCGTTCCATATCACTGCCGCTCATGAGTCAAAAATCAAGACATTTATAATATGGCAGGATTGTGTCACTCACTAGTGCTGCTCGCGCAATAAAGACTATTTTAGCTTGTACTGGGCGGGGCTTAGTGCCTCAAACAGGAATTCCGAAGGTAATGAGTGTACGTGTAAAAGGGCCTTTACCAAGGAATGTAACAAAAAGGGACACTAATTAAACACTCACAGATGGAAGAAAAATATGAAGCTGATCTATTCGATCAATTTTCATTTCGATCAATTGTTCCTGTAGAATTGATAAACAGTTTTTAAGAACAAGTATGTTCAATAAAATAATATACCTATTTTCCAGTTATTATGATTATTCAAAAACTAGTAAATATATTTCTGTTCTGTAAGATATATTCCAGTATAAAATCTTGTTTAATATTTGTTAAAAATTTCGTATATTAATCTGTAACGAAATGATCTTAATAATAATTTTAGTAACTGAGTCAAAACATTTCTGAACGAAGGAGTTAAGTTATTATTACACAGATAAAGTAGGAAATAAATTTGTATTGAATATTCATCTTGTAATAAAATATTTAATAAAATTTTTATTTAAAAATGTTAATAATAAATGTAATTATTCAAAATTCGTTATAATTTTATTATGAATATAATTTATTTCGAATATTTATTCATATTCCCACCCATCCTTATCAATATTAAAAGTAATTATAATATTTTCAATCGTGCACGGTGCAAAATATATCATTTATTTTCGTGAGGAAAAATGATAACCAGCGTAGGATTTTATTTTTCATTTTCTAATTTTCGTCATATCTCAAAAAGCACTTCGAATTTCGGAAAACGGTTAACACAGCATTTTTGTAGACCATTTTTACATATTGTAGACATTTTTTCGATTCGATTAATGCAAATTATATTTTTTCATTTATTTCGTATGTTACCATGTATGTATTTACCGATTTGAATTAAATCCCTATGTATTGCTTTAAAACTTCAAATTCGAATAACTCAAAAACCCGTTCGAATTTCACAAAACAAATCAATAGCGTTCTGTAGGATTATAGGCCGGAGGTTTCCAGAAAATTTCAGCTCATTCTGTTGGATAGTCTCTGAAAATATCCTGGAAAGTATGTCGAATTAATTCCTATCTATCCCATTATAAATCAAGTGTTAATAATTCGAAAACCCGTTTGAATTTCGAAAAATCCTTATAACACGTTAATTTCGACACGACTTTCCAAAAAGTTGTAAATTTTCAATTCTCTAGGTCTAACTGTTTGTGAGTAATATCGCTCCTAGTAACACAGATACACACACACACACATACACACACACACACAGAGATGTAGCGTATTATATATAGAGATATCTAATAATCATATATTTAATTATCACATCATTAAGTAATAAAGCAATTCTAGATAACTAATCTGTATCTCAAAATGAATCTCAAGTATTTAATAATTACAGTCATTTCAACAGTATTTTGTGTAGTTATTTAATTGTTTTAATAAATGAAATACATTTAAAAACTAGAATATATATCAAGTGGAAATAATTTACTGTTTATATAATTGTAAAAATGTGATTAAGAAATATAATTATTAGACCGATCAGAAATGGATACCTATTGTATTTCATTTACATTAAAAACGTATATATTATAAATGAATATAATACTTAACAATATTTATAACATGTTATAGTATGTATTAAACCAGAAATATATAAACTGCTATTTTATCTATAAGATTAACTATAAGGTGCGGTAAAATCACAATTGAATAATTATATGAAATATACTAAATATAGCATTAATATTAATTGATATCTGAAAATCTTCCTAATTAATTGACTAATTACAATTGTTTCAACGGTATCTCCAGTAATTAACTAATTACTGAAGAATATAAAAGCAGTAATGAATTATCTTGTATTTGATTAATTAATTGACTAATAAACTAATTGTATAATTAGTTAAACTATAGTTATAGTCAGAGATGAGCCTTCTAGGCCCAACACTCTGATAAATTAGGTACACGAAATAAAAGAATGAACTTCGACTCTTCTGACCGATCAGAATTATAATCCTCAAAAATTCAGACCACATATCATCAAAAATTCAGACCACATATCATCAAAAATTCAGACCACATTCAAACTTGCATACACTAAGTAAATATTGGTGACCTGACCATTCGCCATGGGACAACTCGCTCCCGACACATTCGCCATGGGACAACTCGCTCCCGAAATATTCGCCATGGGACAATTTTCTCCCGAAACATTCGCCATGGGACAACTCGCACCCGAAATATTTGCCATGGGACAGCGTGATTTATGTTCAACAGTATATATAATTTAATTTACAATATAATAGTTGCATCCAATTTTAAATGTATTAGATTAGGTTAGTACAGATAATTATTATCCTAAGTTATTTTTATATGTAAATGATGCCCACGCCGGTAGAAATTTATAAAAGATATATTACCTAAATAAATAGTAAAACAGTAAATTTAAGCTCTCCAAGAACATTATCTATATCTGTCTCTAGTTTCAGACAACCCCATTCCATCTACTTATTCTTAGAGGAGAACCTCAAATTCTGAACTGTTCTAGAATTGACTTATTACGCAGTTGTGGAAGTAAAACAAAGAGAAGGTAATTACTAGAGCCCGGATTTCTATGCCCTTTTAATCTAGGCGAAATAGCACTAAAAACTATGCAAAATATGCTCTTAAAAATATGATTTATAGCCCAAATCTATGCTAAATATGCCGTTATAAATTTACTAGTTATACCTCAAATAACGTTTTCTTTATTCAAAAACATCAAAAACATGCCGTATGAGTCAAATGGTAGACTTGATTATGTATACTTTTCTTTAATTTTGAGGTTGTATATATGATGTTGAATAATGTTTCCCGTTTCAAATGGAAAATTATAGAAGTACATTTTTTGTAATTATTAAAAATGGAATTGGAAATCGAACCACATTTTGTGCATCGCATTTTTGTTAATATATGACAATTAAATAATATAGCAACAAATAACCATAAACGATAATTTCTCAGATTCTCAGTTCTACTAAGAGACAGCTAAAGTTTCATTAATATCTAACCAAATATTAGAACAAGAAAAATAAGTTTCTATATAACGATATATGATAAATAATGAGATTTAATTATTTATTCATCTAGCTAGATAAAAATAATAGTAGCTATATTTAGAATATAAATAATTTAGCAATAAACAATTTTGAGTTTTGAAAAGAAATAATTCGAATTTATTCTATGAGTTGCAATCCAGGATTATTTGGTATAATATGGTTGGTATCATGTTGGCATCATCCTCATTCAAATCTACAAAATTTACACTCTTACGTTTATGTATGTTTCGCTGTTTTAAACTGTGATACAGCATTTGATTTCCTGTAGCTACTCAGCTTCACACTGCATGGCTTGCATTTCAAAACAACGTTTTCATTGCATAATACCCAAATTCATCAACAAAATTTCGTATCATGACGTTATCAGACCGCTTAACTTTTGGTATTACATTAATTAATGAGTTGTTAGGACTAAGAAGTCTTGGAACTAAATGACTTGCTAAAATATTACAAAAAAAAAATTGTAAATAGAAAATGGAGCAACTGTAGCACAAAATTTAATATCTCTTAAATAGAGTTTTGCATGCTGTAGCATAGACAAAAATATCCTTAAATAGAATTTTATATGCTTTGTATGCAAAATAGGTTAATGCCTATAAAGCATAGATCATCAATGCTTTTATAGCTTTCTATGCTGTTATTCTGTTAGAGCATAGAAATCCGGGCTCTAGTAATTACAAACCAGACACAGTAAATAGATCGACAATAGATAAATGAAAGAAAAGAAGAATGGAGACAAGGAAGATAAGCTGTTTGGGTTTGAAAAATAACGAGAAAGCCAGTCACAAAGTAAATGAATCTTATGTACGCAAATAGATAAGGAATTACCGCCAGCTTCTTTTTGGATAATGGACAATATTTAATGAGAAAAAAAATTATTACAATATTTTTTTTTATTTCCCTCAAGCTAAGGTAAGCTTTTTGGAAAGGTTTGGCCTGGAAAAACAAAGAAAACTGTGGTGGGCTAGGATGAACTGGTCGAAAATGGTTTACATAGTTAGATCTAATATCGAAACCTACTTCCTGTATCGTCAAGAACCTGATATTTTCGTAACGAAACTATTTGAAATCAAATAAGAATTTGCTGTTGTATAAATAAATTTAGAAAATTAACATGTATCATTAGAATTCAAACCAGAACATATTGAATTCAATTGTTTGTATAATTAGACAAGGTAATAAAACATTAGTAATAAAACAGTAAATTCAAGCTCTCCTATAATGTCATCTATATCTGTCTCGGGTTTAGACACCTACATTCCATCTACTTATTCTTAGAGGAGAACCTCAAATTCTGAAATGTTCTAGAAGTTCAGTTATTACGCATTCGTAGAAGAAAGACAAAAAGAAGGCAATTACAAACCAGATACAGTAAATAGATCGACAAAGATAAATGAAAGAAAAGAAGAATGGAGATGAAGAAAATAAGGTTTTGGAGTTCGAAAAGTTATGAAAAAGCCGGTCACAAAGTAAATGAATCTTATGTACGAAAATAGACCAGAAACTGCCGCCGGCTTCTTTTTAAAAGATTATGTATGAGGTTTGGACTGGAAAAACAAAGAAGATTGTTGTGGGCTGTAGTGAACAGGTCGAAAATGGTATTTTAGGCCTAATGACATCCTGTATCGTCAAGAACCAGATATTATGCGTAACAATAAAATATGAAATCAAATAAAATTTGTTGTTGTTTAAATGAATTTAGAAAATTAACATGTATCATAGTGATATAAAATTCCAAATGATATTTTAATGAATTAATTAATCTTTAGAAAAAACTACCTAATTTTCTCGCCTAGGATTTGACAAGACACAACTATATATGTTTTTCGCATTTTGTTAAATTAATATATTTAATACATTAGTTAAGCTTTATAATTGAAGTGACTGTAAATTAAATTCTTTTCTCGACAATAAAACAGTCCAATCGCTAAAATAATGATATCCAGAAAATTGAATAAGTAAAATGTAAATAGAACTAAAACAACCTAAGAATAACAAGAATTCATCGTTACTAACCTCGTTTTAGGACGTTCCAGCTAGCACTGTGGTCTTTTTTTCGGATCTCACCAGCTTATATACCCTAGCGTGCTGTTGTGCTGGTCTCTGAATTTCATTGATTTGATTTCAGCGTATAGACTTTTGATCTTGGACAGATAAACGGTCATAAACCTATTATATCTCTATCTGATGTAAATTAAACTAAATGAGATACAAACTTGAACTGAATTCGAAGTGATTTTTTAGTAAAGATATTTCCAGATAATAGAATATGAAAAAAGATTTCAGATAACAGAAAACATGTATATTTCAAAAAAAAAAATTGTACCAACGTACTATACTTATAGTATCTAAACCAACTTTTCTAATATCTAAACCCACTTTTCTTGAATATTCAATATTCGAATCAGTTTGATTTTACTTTAAAATTAGTTTAATTAAAGATCCTAAGAATAGAACAATAGTAATCAAGTTAAATGTAATTGAATGTTTCTTCTATATTGGAATTTATTTGTAACCTTCATATACAGGCATCCCCCGCTTTAGTTACCAAATCACGACTCAGTTTAGTTACCAAACGGTAACTAAAGCGAATACAAGTAACAAAAAATTTATAATTGTCACTCCTTGATTTAGAACTCATTTTCTATGAGTAATAGAAGGAAAATTTATTATTAGAGTGGAACGTATATAAGCATATTATTAATAATATACACTATACAGTCTTTCATTGTCTTTGACTGTGATGGAAAAGTTTAAAGTCGTGCATTTATCCATCCATAGCTTAACTCTCCTTCAGTATTGGTGAGTAATTAATAGATACTCTGATACTTAGACATCTATAATTATTGTGCTACATTTAACAAACAGAAATTTTTTGCTCTATGAAATAATTTTGGTAGTAGGGTACTAAGTTCCAAGTTATTGGTTTGTTCTACTATTTCGGACACCTCAGAAAAAAAAATATTATAATTTTTGTTTAACTTCTATTCTAATTGGTATCATGGATAGCAATTGAAATAAAAGTTAAATAATGATTATTATATAAACATTTTCACGTGTTCGAAAATATGGAACCGTACAATAACATGGAACTTACCCTAAAATGGAACATGTTGAATTTCTGAGCCAATTGTTACTTGTAACCTCATCTGGATTATAATTTTGATGTTTTTTTTAGTTACTGTTAAAGGGGGGGGGGGGGGGTGCGACTAAATTTCATATGAAATATTTTAACATATTGTGATAGATAAACATTAATAATTAGTTACCGATATGAAATATTTCGGTTCAATTCACAGTATCTTAAGAGAAAATAGGTTTTTTATAAGTTAACATAAGCTATGAAGTTATGCGATAGTCCGGTAGATGGCGTTTCCTACAACTGCAATGTTTACAAATATCAGCTGATATGTAAACAAAAAATAGTAGGTATCCTGATCGAAACTCGAAAAAATATGGCGTCACATGTATAGTTCATGACTCAGTGTCTATTATCTCTCGTATTTGTATGTCAATAATTTATTGTTATCTTCTTTTATTTATATATAAGAATTAGGGTATTAATTTCTATTAAACTTGACTATATAGTATCTACGGGCTACGCCGTTACGACTAATGAGCCTAAACAAGAAGTATACAAATTACAGTGAACCGTGCAGCCAGTTTTCTGTGCGAACAATCCTTAATTTCCTCCTATATTTTCATGTATCTCACTGAGAACAGAAGCTTAAATAGAGCATTTCTTGGAGAAGGCACTAACTAAAATGCGGAGAAAAAACGTGAGCGTGCACGCTCACGTCACTTAGTATTGACTAAAACATGGAAAAGTGGATTTTTTTTGGAATTTCTTGGCATTAGTATACGGGGACAAAATGCGAACGCCACGTGAGACTCACAGGAGGTTTCTCCTGTGGGTCACGTTTTTTGAAATATTTCTATCTTTCTCAGTATTTTTGATAATTTGACACTAGCTGTAGATTAAATGAGCCATTTTAAGACGTTTTTCACGAATACATTTTTTTGGCGCAGAAGCTTCGTTTTAGAGATATTAGCGTAGGTACAAAATGTGAACTCAACGTACGACGTGCAGAAGGTTTTTTGTGTTGGTCATGTTTTCCTAAATCCATTCACTAAAATTTTTGAAATTTCTAGGTACATCTATTTTGTAAATTTTCTACATCTATTTTTAATAATAATTAACTCAATAACGCAATTAAAAAAAAATTATTGTGTGAAAGAAGAAAACAAACTGCAAATTTGATTTAAGTAGGTACCTACCTAGCTAAAGAAATTTTACAATTTTAGACTAATGTGAACAGTACGTGGTCGCAACCTGCGTGTCACACTTTTCTAATTTGAGTGTGATTAGCGTAATATAATAGTATTCTCATGGTATAATATTAAAAACACTATTCAAATGAATGAATTACTCATTTACTACACATGTGAACCGTACCTACGTGATCGCCACCTGTGAGTCACACTTTTCAAATTTGAGTGTGATTGGCGTATTCTAACAGTATTCTCATGGTATAATATTAAAATGCACTATCCAAGATATATAAATCAACACTTGAACTTAAATCAAATTTACTGTTTGCTTTTTCTTTCACACAATAAATTTTTAAATTGCGTTATTGAGTTCATTATTATCAAAAATAGATGTAGAAAATTTACAAAATAGATGTACCTAGAAATTTTAAAAATTTCAGTGAATAGATTTAGGAAAACATGACCAACACAAAAAACCTACTAGCTGTGCGTCGCACGTGGTGTTCACATATTGTTCCCACGCTAATATCTCTAAATAGAAGCTTCTGTGCAAAAAAAATGTATTCGTGAAAAACGTTTTAAAATGGCTTCTTTAATCTACTGTTAGTGTCAAATTATCAATAAAACTAAGAGAAATAGAAATATTTTGAAAAACGTGATCCACAGGAGAAACCTCCTGTGAGTCTCACGTGGCGTTCGCATTTTGTTCCCGTATGTTACTCTTTCTTGGCGTGCACGCTCACGCAACTGTCTAAAACGCGGAAAAATTAAAATTATAGGCGTGCACGCTCATTCAACTGTCTAAAATGCGGTAAAAAAGAATTTGCGAGCACGCTCACGCAACTGTCAAAAACGCAGAAAAATTAAAAAAATGGCGTTCACGCTCACACAAATGTCTAAATTAAAATAATTGGCGTGCACGCTCACACAACTGTCTAAAATGCGGGAAAAAAGAATTTGCGTGCACGCTCACGCAACTGTCAAAAACGCAGAAAAAATGGCGTGCAGGCGCATTAAATGTCTAAATTAAAATAGTTGGCGTGCACGCTCACGCAACTGTCTAAAATGCGGAAAAAAAAAATTTGCGTGCACGCTCACGCAACTGTCAAAAACGCAGAGAAAAATACAAAAATTGGCGTGCACGCTCACGCAAATGTCTAAATTAAAATAATTGGCGTGCACGCTAACGCAACTGTCTAAAATGCGGAAAAAAAGAATTGGCGTGCACGCTCACGTAACCGTCTAAAATGCGGCAAAAAGAATTGGCGTCCACGCTCACGCAACTGTCAAAAACGCAGAAAAACTATAAAAATTGGCGTGCACGCTCACGCAAATGTCTAAATTAAAATAGTTGGCGTGCACGCTCACGCAACTGTCTAAAATGCGGAAAAAACGAATTGACGTGCACGCTAACGCAACTGTCAAAAACGCAAAAAAAAAAAAAAAAAAAAATTGGCGTGCACGCTCACGCAAATGTGTAAATTAAAATAATTGACGTGCACGCTCACGCAACTGTCTAAAATGCGGAAAGAAAGAATTAACGTGCACGCTCACGTAACTGTCTAAAATGCGGAAAAAAAGAATTGGCGTGCACGCTCATGACACTGTCAAAAACGCAAAAATACTAAAAAAATTGGCGTTCACTTTCACGCAAATGTCTAAATTAAAATAATTGGCGTGCACGCTCATGCATTTGTCTAAAATGCGGAAAAAAAGAATTGGCGTGCACGCTCACGCAACTGTCAGAAACGCAGAAAAAAAATTGGCGTGCACGCTCACGCAAATGTCTAAATTAAAATAATTGGCGTGCACGCTCACGCAACTGTCTAAAATGCGGAAAAAAAAGAATTGGCGTGCACGCTCACGTAACCGTCTAAAATGCGGAAAAAAGAATTGGCGTGCACGCTCACGCAACTGTCAAAAACGCAGAAAAACTATAAAAATTGGCGTGCACGCTCACGCAAATGTCTAAATTAAAATAGTTGGCGTGCACGCTCACGCAACTGTCTAAAATGCGGAAAAAAAAGAATTGGCGTGCACGCTCACGCAACTGTCAAAAACGCAGACTCAAATATTTTGACTCAAATAGTTTGACTCAAATATTTTGACTCAAATATTTTTGACTCAAATATTTTGACTCAAATATTTTGACTCAAATATTTTGACTCAAATATTTTGACTCAAATATTTTGACTCAAATATTTTGACTCAAATATTTTGATTCAAATATTTTGAATCAAATATTTTGAATCAAATATTTTGAATCAAATATATTCTTTAAAGATATATATATTTAATTAATATTATTTTTTTCTTTTACTACTGATAACTCATTATTTTTATGGGAAGTACACTATAGTTAGTGAAATTAAAATATAAATATAAATTAGCGTGACGATATAATAATTTTATAATATAATTTTGAACGGAATTATGTGATGCATGGAATAAAAGTGCGTCACGCAACTTAATTAGCACAATGATGACAGAAAATATAAATTGGCGTGACGATTTAAAGTGTATAGTTTACTATTGGATGGAATTATGTGTTGGCGTGATAGAAACGTGATTCACGCTAGTTACTGAATAGATAACTACTAATATGAATTAGCGTGACAATAACAATTGTATAAAGTAATTTTGAATGGAAATAAGTGTGCTACGCGTAACACAAACGTATATACTACGCACTACGTGTAAAAATAACTGAAAATACAAATTAGCGTGATTATATTAATTGTATAATATGATTTTGAACGTAATTATGTGCTAGCGGGATAAAGACCTGCACGCTAGTTAGTGAAAAGAAAACATAAATTTTAAATTAGCGTGAAGATGTTAATTGTATAATTTAGTTAGGGATGGAATTGTATGTTGGCGTGATAGATACGTGCGGTACGCCTATAGTGAAAAGATAACTGAAAATAGGAATTAGCGTGACGATATCATAGTTTAATTTTGAATGGTATCATGTGTTGGCGTGATAGAAACGTGCGTCACACAACTCAATACAACGATAATTCAAAATGTAAATTGGTGTGACGATATCAATTGTATAATTTAATATCGGATGGAATTATGTGTTGGCGTGATAGAAATGTGCGTCATGCAACTTAGTACAACGATAACTGAAAATAAAAATTGGCGTGACGATATCAATTGTAAATTCGATATATGAAGAAATTATGTGTTGGCGTGATAGACACGTGCGTCACGCTGCTTAGTTAAAAGATAACAGATATTATAAATTGGCGTGACGATATCAATTGTATAGTTTACTATTGGATGGAATTATGTGTTGGCGTGATACGTAGAAACGTGCGACACGCTAGTTAGTGAAAAACTGAAAATATAAATTAGCGTGATGTATCAATTGTACCTATAGTTTGTAATTGGATGGAATTATGTATTGGCGTGATAAAAACGTGCGGCACGCAAGTTAGTGAGAAAAAACTGAAAATATAAATTATCGTGACGATATCATAGTTTAATCTTCAACGGAATTATGTGTTGGCGTGATAGAAACGTGCGACACAACTTAGTACAACAATAATTGAAAATATAAATTGGCGTGACGATATTAACTGTATAGTTTAGTGTTGGATGGAATTATGTGTTGGCCTGATAGGAACGTTCGGTGCGCTTCTTAGTGAAAAGATAACAAAATTTATAAATTAAAGTAACAATATCAACCTTACTAACGTGATATCGTTAACCTTACTAACATGATATAGTTAACCTTACTAACGTAATATCGTTCACCTTATATTGCTAACGTGATATCGTTAACCTTACTAACATAATATAGTTAACCTTACTAACGTAATATCGTTAACCTTACTAACATGATATAGTTAACCTTACTAACGTAATATCGTTCACCTTATATTGCTAACGTGATATCGTTAACCTTACTAACATGATATAGTTAACCTTACTAACGTAATATCGTTAACTTTACTAACATAATATTGTTCACCTTACTAACTAATATCGTTCTCATGAAGTTCACCTTACTAACTAATATTGTTCTCATGAAGTTCACCTTACTAAAACCCGTATTACACTGTGGCGCTCGCCATGGCGCTGTTGTCTCTCTCTACAGATATGGCGCTCACCATTCTCAAAATTGCTATTACACTAGACGAGTCGATATGGCGGTGATCGTGCATTGAAATTTAGGGAAAATTGAAAAATTTAATATGAAATGAACCATAACAATAAAATTCGATGTCATCACGAATATATATTCAGTTAATTATCTTTTTGATAGTTGTGTGAAGCAATTCCATGGCTATATATTAAAAAGTTTAATTCAATTGATTGTATGGCAACACTGGACACTACACAGAAGCGTTCATTCTTTTTTTGTACCACACAGTAGCCGTACAAAGTCTTAAATAACTTTTAAAATGAAACAAAATACTTTTTCCACTACTTCAAATCTCTTTAGCAGGCTTCAGTGACAATTTCATCACCTCTAAAACGGTGGCGGTGTTGGTTCTATCGCGCAGTGAGCGATCACAATTTCGTGGTGTTCACTAATATATTTTTCGCTATTAGAGAGAAAAGGGGCGGAGTTAGAGAGAAAAATAACAAAACTGTGGCGAGCGCCATAGTGTAATATGGGCTTCATTAATGCGTGCTTGAACAATGTGAAGTAAATGGCAATGATTAGTTTTTGTAAAAAACATTGATATTTAACGTTAATCTGTACAAATAATTTAATTTGAAGAAGTAAGTGTATCAGTAGCGTGCAATGATCTCTCACATTAGTGCTGCTCAACCGGAAGAAGAGTAGATGATAACTAGGGTTGTGACAATATGCATTTAAAATCATAATAGCATAGATGAAACGAAATGTAATGGTATCGAATACCGCTGATTTAGTACAATTCGATACACTTTATTTCTCTCCATCTATAATATTTTCAGAATCTATGATTTCAAACGCATATTGTCACAACCCTAATGATAACTGTACTGTTTTTAATAAGGGAATTAACAGTATCACAGATACAAAATCAACGTGTTATTATTTCCATGCTCCAAGCATGACCACTTTGAGGGCAAAGACCACAGTTTAAAAACCTCTAAAATATACAACTGATATTGTCACACTAATTTAAAATTTCTGTTATCTTTTCACTAAAGCCCATATTACACTATGGCGCTCGCCATGGCGGTCGCCACAGTTTCGTTATCTTTCTCCCTAACTCCACCCCTTTTCTCTCTAATAGCGAACAATTTCATGGCGAGCGCCAAGAAATTGTGATCGCTCACTGCGCGATAGAACGAACACCGCCACCGTTTAAGAGGTGATGAAATTATCACTGAAGCCTGCTAAAGAGATTTGAAGTAGTGGAAAAAGTATTTTGTTTCATTTTAAAACTTTTTATGGCTACTTCGTGATACAAAAAAAAAAATGAACGCTTCTGTGTAGTGTCCAGTGTTGCCATACAATCAATTGAATTAAACTTTTTAATATATAGCCATGGAATTGCTTCACACAACTATCAAAAAGATAATTAACTAATTATATATTCGTAATGACATCGAATTTTATTATTACGATTCATTTCATAGTATATCAATGCACGATCACTGCCATATCGACTCGTCTAGAGTAATAGCAATTTTGAGAATGGTGAGCGCCATATTTGTAGAGAGAGACAACAGCGCCATGGCGAGCGCCACAGTGTAATACGGGCTTAAGAAAAGTGCCGCATGTTTCTATCACGCCAACATATAATTCCGTTAAAAATTAAACTTTGATGTCGTCACGCAAATTGATAATTTCTGTTATCTTTTCACTAAGCAGCGTACGTCGCACGTTTCTATCACGCCAACACACAATACCATCCGATATTAAACTATACAATTAATATCGTCACGCTAATTTATATTTTTAGTTATCGTTGTACTAAGAAGTAACGTAGCGCACGTTTCTATCACGCCAACACATAATACCATCCGATATTAAACTATACAATATTGATATCGTCACGCTAATTTACAATTTCTGTTATCTTTTCACTAAGCAGCATGCCGCACGTTTCTATCACGCCAACACATAATTCCATCCAATAACAAACTATACAATTGATATCGTCACGCCAATTTATATTTTCAGTTATCACCACATATCCATCCGATATTGATACTTGAGTCAAAATTTTTGAGTCAAAATATTTGAGTCAAAATATTTGAGTGAAAATATTTGAGTGAAAATATTTGAGTGAAAATATTTGAGTGAAAATATTTGAGTGAAAATATTTGAGTGAACGTACACGCAAATTCCCTTTTAAAGCAATTTAGACAGTTGCGTGAGCGTGCACGCCAAGAAATTCCATAAAATTCCACTTTTCCATGGTTTAGTCAACTTAGTTGCGTGGGCCTGCACGCAAATTCCTTCTTTCCGGCTCTTAGACAGTGGCGTGAGCGTGCACGCTCACGCCGATTACTATTTCATTTCCGTCTTTTAGATACTGCCCTTGAAGACCAGTTTAGCAGTTCAGATTACAAAAAAAAAAAAAAAAAAAAAAAAGAGACCCACAGCAGATTAAGGTAAGATAAGTAACTAAAATTTTTGTGTAATACTATCAACATTCCGATCTGCTACAAAAAAAAAAAAAAAAAAAAAAACAGGAAGTCACTATCCAACTACCAGGTAGTTAGAAGACCCAACTGAACATGGATCAAACTCAAAGTATAGAGAAAGAAGGAGTAACTTACTCTGACAAACCACCAGATCAACAAGAAATACCAGAAACACAGTTTTCAGAAACAAGTTATTCTTATGTATTTCCAGCTACTGAAGAGATTTTAAGAATGCACAATAATAGTACCCAACTATCTGATACTTCATATTCATCCCAATTACCTGCTACTCAGGATATTCCTTTGAGCCAAATATTGGTCCTCAATGAACTGGATAAAGCTGTTGGTACAAGTACTAAAAGATCTCTACCTGAAGAAGAAAGAGATGCTCAAAGTAATCCTTTCCACGGAGAGGGATCTAGTAACAGCAATGGAAACATTGAAAGATCAAATAAAAGATAACAAGGCAGAGAAAAAAGGTAATAGACAGCAATATAAATATAAAATCATGGATCAAGGCAATACTATGAGTGACACTAATGAGGAGATATCCAGTTCTCCTATAATAGGTAAATCCAGGTTCAACTCTGATTATGGAAAAATACTTAAAAAAGTACAAACTGCTTAAGCTAACCTGACAATGTCCAGTGCTGGTGAAGGACGAATAGTTCTCATAAAACCAGAAGAAAATATTAGGGTTATGATGAAAAATCCATCTAAATTTACATATGAGTTTCATAAAACAAATTTTGGGAATGCAGACATCAAAGATATGAGAACCAATTTCCCAAAAGGGATTTTGGTTGTGGAAATGCAGAAGTCTGATGATATACAGTTACATAATCTGTTTGGAGTTACAAACATTGGAAGTTGGAAAGTAAAATGTTACCCTCGGCCTCCAGTGAGTGAATCGTGCTCGGTAGGTGTGGTGGGACCAATAAGTAATATATACCTATGTGAAAAATACTTATTTTCACAAATTATAAGTCGACAATTACCTAATCGACGAGACAACGACTTGGTACATACTCTTGAAGACTAGAACTGGGCTGCCCGGTCATTAAACAATCATGAAGTGTGCAGAACAACAAACTAGCGGATACAACAAACTACATAACAGTTTTTCACATTGAGGTCATTATTAGAAAGTACAGTGGTGCGCCGTATTGTAGTGCGCCGTAATGTGGTGCGCCGCTCAGCTTTTAGATACTGTTGCAAACTTGCAATAGAATTGACCGTGTATGACTATGGGCACATTACTCCAATAATAAAATATAATTGTGCAAATCATCAATATCACTCATACACGGTCAATTTAATTGTCAATTCAGGGTACTGTCAATGAAATTGCGCAATATTACTGATCGTGTATGGGCCGCTTATGGATCGTTCTTCGAGTTCTTCAAGTTTCAACACGGAAACGCACCATTTGCTGACTAAAACACGGAAAAAATGAATTTATTGGTGTGCACGCTCACGGAACTGTCTAAAATGCGGAAAACTAGGAATTTGCGTGCACGCTCACGCAACTGTATAAAACGCGGAAAACGAATAAAAAATTGGGCGTGCACGCTCACGAAACTGTCTAAAATTAAAAAAAATTCAGTTAAGATATCCGAATGCTCCTTCCTAGTGGGAGACATCGGTCAAGTTGTGAGGATGATTCGGACACCATCAATATGGATAAAAGAATGGAAATTTGAGTAATTAAATGATAGGATTGAATTCGGATCTACTAATTTAATTGAAATAAACCATAATGACTTGTTATTCACAGTAATAATTCATTGTATTTGATATTTTATCATAATTGTAAGGATTGAACATTTTCTCAAACAAAATATAGATAGCTAATGAATAATCACTGTGAAATTATCTTTTTATTCAATAGCTAAATATTAAAAACAAATGGTATAACTATTTCCTTTTACTTTGGGTAAAATTGATTCCTTTTTCTTGGAATTACGCCATAAGTTAGTAAATTACATCTTAACTATCTCATCGAAAGTTATAGTTCATAAGTGTACCTATATCTTGCTACACCTCCAATTTCAGCAGCTTTTCTGACAGATACTCCTTTTTGAAATTAATCAAATGTTTTTCGAATACCTTTTTTATTACAGCCTCTATCAGTTTTCCTTTTATAATGAAAAGGCATGATTACGATCGTCAATTTGTCGTCAAAAGTCGAAACTAATCATATAAACGAATGCTATTTCAATTAAAATAATTAACTTTAAGCTCTGAATGATTTTTTTAAATAAAAATTACTTATTAAAACAGAAGTGTCCGATTCATCCCAAATGACACTTCGAAATTGAATACATCACCATTTATTTTTTCACTCCTATTATTTTTTATACACACCAAACATAGCATAAAATATTGACATAATTCATACCTTTTAGATTAAGGATCTGTTTCGTATTCATATACAGGCAGACCTCGCTTTAACTACAACTCACTTTAGTAAAAATGGTACTTATTTCGAGTCATGTTTCGAAATAAGAACCGTTCGTAGACATAGAAAATGGAGAAAATTTTATGTGATTATTTCACGGTAACTAAATAAATATCAAAATTATAATCCAGGTGAGGTTATTAGAAGCAATTGGCTCAGAAATTCAACATGTCCCATTTTTAGGGTAAGTTCTGTGTTATCACACGGTTCCCTAATTTCGAACACGTAAAAATCTTTATATAATAATCATTATTTAACTTTTATTTCAATTGGTATCCATGATACCAATTAGAATAGAAGTTAAATAATAATTATATTAATTTCTTTTCTGACGTATCCGAAATTGTAGAATCAATCAATAACTTGGAACTTAGTACCCTACTACCAAAAATATTTCATAGAGCATAAACTTTGCTGTTTGTTAAATGTAGCACAATATTTATAGAAGTCTAAGTATCTATTAATTACTCAACTATACTGAGTGAGAGTTAAGCTATGGATGGATTTTAAAACATTTAATAAATGCACGACTTTAAACTTTTTCATCACAGTCACAAACAATGAAAGACTGCATTATATTATTTATAATATGCTTGCATACGTTTTACTCTAATAATAAATTTTCTTTATATAAAATGAGGTCTAAATCAAGGAGTGACAATTATAAATTTCTTGCTAATTTTATTCACTTTAGTTACCGTTTGGTAACTAAACTGAGTTGTGATTTGGTAACTAAAGCGGGGGATGCCTGTAGTCCACACACGATCCAATGGTATCACGAAAAATTACATCAATATATGTTGAAGAAAACAGTAAATTGCACCTCGGGGGCGACACACTGCATCTCCACCCGGGATTTTTCAAATAGCTGACGGGTAACATGTCGCACACATTCAGTTGCAATTAGCGGTAGTTCCAACAATTATGAACATGTTTGAACGCGTTGTCCGAACCATCCCTATGTCCGAATGCTCCCGGTTTTCCGCGCTTATTTAATTTTATATCACGCTATCGTTATGCTACTAATAAGACGTCCCACTGATAAGACATATGGTGTACTGTGCCGCTCACCATATCACTTTACTGTTCTCTGGCATTGTGTAATTTATTTTTGTTGGTGTATTGAGTGACTAAAGGTAATCGATTCAAGATGCCTAGAATAAGTAAAAACTAATCGACTGTTAACCAACCTGAAATTCCTAGCCAGTCTGTAAACTCTACTGTATTACACCCAACCGAAGCCGATGAAGATGTTTATAATGAAAATGATGGTGGCCGGTCAATTGATCCCCTGTCAAAAGATCCTCGGTCATTTGATCCCCGGTCATTAGATCCCCGTTCATTTGATCCCCATACCATATGATCCCCGGTCATTTGATTCCCAGTCATATTTTTTGTTTACTCATATATTTAACACATAATAATATATTAAGATCTTTATTTCTATATAAAAATTGGCCTTTACTATCAAATTAATATATAAAACTTGTGAAACAATTCGACATCTACTATTTTACTACTACTATTTTAGATCAACTCTTTATTTTCCTCTTAGATTTTTCAAAGAATAGTACACACAAGCTATACAAGTCGAAATTTCCAGTGAGTGTAATTTTGCATCTTATTACTTAATAATTTTCCACTGGGTTAATTGATTTTTAATATTTTTTGTTTGTAAAATAAAACTAACTTTGCTGCTAAACTCAGGATTAGAAACTTAAATAGTAATTACCTTATTTCTATGGTAAAATTTTTGATACAAAGAATACTTTACTTTGAATTTGTTTTTCTATCGTTCTCTGTTTCCAGCTTCACTGATCAGAAATCATTGCATTACATATCTTACATATATTTTAAAAGTGTCAAAATATCAGAATTATTGTTACAGAAATATGTTTTATTAAATTTGTTATTAAACTAGTAATAAACCAAAAATGTTAATTAACCAATATAGGCTAAGTCTTGCGTGAACGCACCTCTTAAATAATAAGATGTAAAATAACACTAACTGGAAATTTTAATCTGTACAGCTTGTGTTTGTACAATCTTTGTATTCTGGATTATTTGAAAACTAAGTTTTCATCTATAAATTGTAATCTTTTTATCAACCATTTGATTATTTAGGGGCTAAATGTAAAAGAAAAGGACTGAGGTAACTAAAATATATTTAGTACCTATGCTTCTTCATTCACAATTTTGGATTATACAATTAACATAGTAATACATGCTAAATTTTTAGTTTGAAATAATAATATACTTCACATTAACTTCAATCCTTGAAAGTTTAAATTTACAATTGCATTAAAAATTACAAAATACCAAATTATAATATATGCATGGAAGTTGTCCGCATGACAGGTTGTCGCATGGCAGTTGTCCGCATGACAGGTTGTCGCATGGCAGTTGTCCGCATGACAGTTTGTCGCATAGCAGTTGTCCGTACACCATATAATACACAGGGATATTCACTGTAAAAGTAATTACTTATGCACTCAAACTAATTAATGGAAGTTCTATTGTTGAATGTTAAATTCTTTTAATTATTGAAACTTTACCTAACAATCTATAGAAAGTTTAGTATTGTAACTCCTAATGTTTCTTTGTTTTTAACAATAACCTACTGCAAAACTACTAATATCAAATGATTTAAATTGAGGGTAGCTATTTATTGCAAATGAGGTGATTTTATCACATTTTAATCTGACGCTACGAAATTATGTTTTCTTATAAGCTCGTTTACACGAGGCAAGTCTATACTTGCTGCTAGCTAGCGAGTTTACAAGCTTGCAAGTGAGATAGTGATGATGGCACGTGTTCTTTTCAAACAGCCCACATTATGACACGGGGCGAGTTTGTGAACCCGCCAGCTTGAAGCGAGTAAACTAGCCTCGCGTAAACGATCCTTAATGTAGATAAATTAATGAAAAAGTCTGAGCAACTGATAGGTTATATCACGTAACTCCACAGACACCATTACAAACACCAAGGAGGTGAAGATGAGGTTAACCAATGGATAGTCCGGTACTATCACTAGGGTTTTGTGGCTATTATCAGCTAACAATATGTGGTACTGAAGAATAACCAACTCTAATGATATACTACCACACAAAACGAAAAATTTCGAATGGTGGGATCTAACTGCCGCTGTCAAGTTCCTCAGAATTACGAACACTCCGATCTGAAATTTAAGAAGTTTTGAGTTTATGTAATGTGCTATCATAGAGAGGTTATTAAATACATATTCATGAGATTAAAAGATATTTGATATTAGATTAAAATCACTGAAAACTGTTCAATAATTTCATTAAAAAAATGTTCCTATAAAGCGTTAAGCAATATATTTAATCAGAGTAATCAATATTCTTTTCACCAATAACCCGCGTGCTGCTGTCGCAGTAGTAATTACTAAACCCTTTAGCACATCGAATTTTTATAAAGCTAGATTCTACTATACTTACTGGCATCCACACGATCCATGGGTGCATCCAATTATACGAGATTTTATCTCCATAAGAAGATGCTATCAGATAGTACAGAGCTGCCATCACAATACAGACTGCTAGTATCAACATTAACCATATCATTTTGGTTATTTTTATTGAGACTTTATTCGTTTGGGCACAGATGAGGGCCAAGACGATTCCATATATTACGCTGTCAAGAAATGTTCTATAAGATATATAATCCATACAACAAGAAATGTAATTCACAAGTAATTCATTCTAGCAATACCTGTATCGATCTACCTGCCATATGAACATCCATTCATTATTGGTTGATTTGTTCGACGGAGATTTGCTCAGATGATTGTTATAGTTATACTGAAAGTGATTCGCAAAATGTTAATACTTATTCAATCTCAGATTCAGTGGAATGATATCATACAATGTTAAATGTATAAGGTTTGGTTAGCGGTCCAGTTGGGAGTTGGCGGAGGGGGAGGGGGGAGGTCTCCTTCTTATCCCTTCCGAACCAAAATAGAGCGAAAAACCCAGGCGCTAATAGTGTTATAGATCAAATGATTATTTCATCTGGAAAATAAATACTAGTCATACCAATTCTTCAGATATCAGCACAATCGTTCCAGTGATGATGATAATGATGATCCATAATCTTGGTGTAAAATCATCACTTCCACGTCCTTTGACAGCTAAAAACAAGGCCAAGTAAGTTACAGTGAACCAGAAGCTGATTAAAGAAACGAAGTAGTAGTTTATGTACGGTTTGTTCATCACCAGACAGAGCAGCACTGTGCTAAAATTCAGCCGGAACATAACCTTGTAAAATAAAAGAGGATTACTTTTACCTATCTAAAGTTTCGATTTCACTGAAATTGGTCTTATCGGACTATGGAAATATAGCATTTGCCAATATCAAATAATTCTTTTTTAAACACAATATTAGTCTAAGAATATTCAGCTATAGTCTGATTCATACTAGGTATAGAATGTAATTTCTTCGATATGAAATAGTACTCCATTGATTAAATTTTGATGAATTTGTCAAATTTGTTAAATATGTTATCTGTGATATTGTTTTCTTCGTTCATATGCACATAAAAATGTACATGCAATGTTAAATCTTTTTTAATTTGTTGGGAGCTATATAAATACCATAATATATCTCTTGAAGTCAAGTGTTTTCTTATTGCACGCATAAACACAATGGCCAAATCCTGTCATGAAAACGTAACTGGAAACCAATATACGAATTAAGACGTAAATTGGCAAAACCTCGGAAGCACCAGTGTAGTGTAGTGGTAAACCAGAATGCATAACTGCATCCAACCTGAAATGAAATTATTGGTAATCAAATTGTATAGGTTTATTTTAATATAACTGGCTTTTATTCAATAATATAGAAACCAAAGATATTATACTACAATAAGATACACTACTCTCGCTAAATTCCGTTTCAAAAGTGTTTGCTCTGCCATCTAGTTTTGAAAGCTGTAAATAGAATTGAAATCGAGATACGTTGTGCGCGTGACAGCATAACAACAACTCTCTAAAATCATATTTTAATTATATTTCCCGCTTTCGAAACTAGATGGCAGTTGAAATACTTCTGAAACAGAAATTAGCGAGAGTAGTGTATCTTACTTATTGTAGCATAATATCTTTGTAGAAAGTGTTTCACTTTTCCATTCGTCGGTTATCTTTCTGTTCAAGAATTTGTTTTCCTCAGGTTCATATTGTATTGTTGCCAATCCCATCACTAGCATTAAAATTATAGGTACGACGAGGGATAAATCTGAATAATTCTTTTCCGCTGAGGAGAATATTGGATATCTACGGAGGAAAGGTTAAGTCCTAAATTTCAGGCAGGAGAAAATTTTGCTCTATGAGCTATAAATAATTTTTTATGATATTTTTTATTTTTTATTTACAGACAAATCATATCAAATCAAATGACGATATCTTTGTTAATGACTAATTTGAATGGAAAATACAGCACGCCAACTTTCTATCATGATCAATTCTTTAAAAAGGAAAAACAAGGTCGAGGTGCTCTCACAATAATAAGCAGTAAGTTGTTTAATTTTTGGTTTGTTTTAACTTTTTATTAAATCACTTGAGTTTTATCAATATGTAATGATCATTTACTTACTTGTCACACATTGCAATGTAAGAGAATATTAATGTCAGTTTCATGCATATTAGGATGATGGACTTTATATCAACTGAATTGGCTGGAGACACTTTCGTCTGAAATTTTAGAAATTGGAGATGTAACGTTGCTATAGGGAGAGAAAATGATGGTGTATTTACCAGAATTAATAATGGATGATACCTAATCCTCTATGATTCTACCGGTGGTCGGAAATTTCGGCCTCGGAAATTTCAGTCTCGGAATTATGAATGGTTTTTCAATATAGAAGGCCGTTATGTAGTTTGTTGTATCCGCTAGTTTGTTGTACCTCACACTTCATGATTGTTTAAAGACTAAGCAGGGGGGTTCGGGTGGTGGCATACCCCCGATACATCTAACAGATAAGTCTTATTTATACCTTGACCGAATGTTCAGAGACCGAAAATTCCCAGACCGAATGTTCCCAGAACTGATTCTACCATAACCTGCTATTTGGTTATAAAAAAAGGAGTATACGTACTACCTCATTCGAAGATTCTTGGGAGAAGTTAGAATATGTTGAAACTATCAGCGTCAACCAAGCACTGTAATTAATTACAAAATTAATCAAATTAGAGTGTCTTGATACATAATTTAAACAAATTTGTCAGTATATTTGCATGTGCATATATCTCGAGAATGAAGATCTTTTATAACTGCTATGCCTAATTTGTCACCGTAAACTAAGAATAAATTGTATGATTATAGTGGGAATACTCATCAACGACTATAGTATTTAAAAAAGGTTAAAATCGCTGACGAGTACATTATTAGAACATAAACTATCAATGATGTTCTATAAACTTCTCACTTACATTTAGTTTAAATTTTTTTCTCTTTTGCAAGAATAAGTCATGTTTTCAGTAGGAATTTATATATGGACTTGATTGAGAATCTTACTTTGTATTATTCTTTCTTTCGATAAAGTTGTAGCATTGTATCTTTGGTTATTGCCAGTCTCACCTGATCTTGAAAATTACCATCACTGTGAACTTCTCATCTTCCAAACCTTTAGCCTTTCTTTCCATTCTTTCAAATTCTGCTGCACTGCAACATAAATTTGCATCTCCTTCCTCGTGTTGATATTTGTTACACATGTAGTTGAGTACACTCTGTTTGAAAATAGCGATCTCTTTATTTTTACGGTCCAAGAAAAAAGTTCAGACCGAATCAAAAAAATGTTGGACCGTAAAAGTATATAAAAAAAATGGGGATCGTAAAAGTAAATCAGAGAAAAAAGTTTGGACCGTAAAAGTAAATCAGAAAAAAAAGTTCGGAGAATAAAAGTAAATCTAACTGTTAACGACAATAAAAGTGAAGAGAATGAAAGGGGCCACTCCATGATGCTCTCAACTGGATTGTCGTTCATTTCAGTCGTATTTTGAGTAATTAAACCTTAGTTTTCAAAAATCTGCACATGGACTGTATATAATATAAAACTGAAACTTTCTTATGTTTGTTTGAAATGAGGGGCATTAAGTAATAACATTTATGCAGAATGAATCATTTTTTGAACGACTCAATTCAATAAAAACCACCTTAAAGGCTTTTTCACACATGTCAGGGATCCGTCCGGGACGTTACCGGTCCGTCACCGTCACTCTCCTTTCAGTGATTCAGTATCAGTGAAAAAGTATATCGTTACTTTAATTTCAACCGACCTATTCACACAGTACCGGCTCCCCTCAGTGATAAAAAATCACTGACCAGTGACGTCCCGGATAGATCCCTGTCATGTGTGAATAGACTTAATTAATGATATATAATATGTCTTTAATCTCTAATAAGAAGCATATAACTTGAGTAAGGTTCATAATCATAGAAATTAGCAGTGTTTCTAATATCTCGGATGATTTTTTCAATTTTCCTCTTTTGATAATCGATTAAATGGAAAAATTCCAGATTCAATTTAAGTTTTCAATATTGCTTAGATAGATTCAATTCAATTACCTGGAAAATTTCATCTTTTGTTGTATTATAGTAGTGCACTTTATCACGCCAATCCTTGTTAATTTCCAATGCTATTCTTGGTAATTCGAATATTTTAATTCTTGTCCCATTTAGTTCCTGGTAAGTGATAAGAATATCAACGTAAATTTGTATGAATTATTATAATTATTAATGGTACAGATACAACAACATATTGCATACAAAACATATTGCTAGTTTGCGACAACATTTCCATAACTCAAAAATAACTACTTTTTGGGAGAGGCCTTTTAAAACCCTTTTTAACTTCACTCATCAATAGAAGAAGAAAATGAAAAGGGGATATTAAATAAAGCCTACGGGTCTATCTTACATAAAAATCTCTTAATAGAGAAATGAAGAGGTGATAGTAAATGAAGCGGAGCAAGTAAAGATAACGGACCAGAATCAGACCAAGTAAAGTTAATGGACCAGAAATGAAGCTAGTAAAGATAACGGACCAGAAAATAAGCTAGTGAAGTTAACGGATCAGAATACATTTTTTAGTCTTATGAAATATTTGCTTTAGTATTTTATAGAAATACAACCTTATAAATTATAATATTAATGATTATACATTAATTTTGCATATTTTATTAATTGAAAGAATTGATGAAAAAACGTGATCCATTTTGAAAAATGGAAAAAAATTCTGCTTAAATCCTTTAATGTGGTATCCATGATTTCAAAATTATGTTCTTATCCCAATTATTGGTCAAATATTAATAATTTACCCAAGTAAAGTTAACGGACCAGAATTGAAGCTAGTAAACATAACGGACCAGAATTTAAACTAGTAAAGTTAACGGACCCTGGTCCGTCATCAATACTTCCTCCAATGAAGCTTACGAGTCTACCTAACACAAGATATAAGACCTCGTAGTTGAAGAGCATAATCCTAGCGCTATCCTCTAAAACCAAATTGGATAAAATTACATAAATGTGACCTTTATATCAGGTCATGTCATGACCTGATGACGGGTCACTGTTATACTTCACTAATTAAATGATATATTTAAATACTACTGATTGTCATCGAACAACTTATGACATATTCATTATATTAATACCCAAGAAAAACAAATATAATAAACATATATACATTATACAACATTTGTCATAAAATTCATTGTTAGGTCCAGTTTTTCGACCCTTCTGAGGATAATGAATAGAAATCTTTCTATTCGAAAGTTTGAAACATGAAAAAAACCTTAGTTCAAATAAATAGAAAGAAGTTTAGCTTAGAGTTCAAGAAATTAAATATTTGAGTCATGTATCTTAGGATGGAATCAATGCAGACAAAGATAAAGTAAAATATATCAGTGATAAATACCCAATTGTTTGCCAATTTAGTAATACATATTCTATACTATTATGAGGTTATTGAAACTCAACGTTGATGGTTTTATCAGGTTTCAAGCTTTCGAATAGAAAGATTTCTATTCATCATCAGGAGAAACGTTGACCGTTATAGAGGTTGACCGTTTTCTATCGCGCCTCTATAGTTAGAATAATCAAAATGAAAATGAAATATATAAAAATGAAATTTGAGGGAAATTTATAGAAATAGATATATAGCTGTAGAGGTTGACCGTTTTATATTGCACCTCTATAGTTTGATGAATTTGAATAATAAAACTAAAATATATAAACAGGAAATTGACAGAAAGAGATATATAGCTATAGAGGCTGATCGTTTTCTATCGCGCCTTTATAGTTTAATACACCAAAATAATGAAATATGGAGAATAATAATTATGTTAAAGAAATATATAGCCTATGACTAAGACACATAGGACTAATAGGACAGATAGGACCAAGAGGACACATAGCACCAAGAGGACACATAGGATCTGAAGGACACATATAAACAACAAGACACATAGGATCAATGGGACACACATAAGAATAAGTAATGCATACGAATAGAGAACACACATGGAATCGATGATACACATAGAAACTATAGTAAAAATAATAATAACAAAATAAAAAAAATATATATAATAAAATAATAATAATAAGGTACTTAAAAATGAACAAAAAGAACTAGACATATAGTTATAGAGGTTGACCGGTTTTTATCGCTCCTCTATAGCTTGTTACAAATATAAAGAAAGTAGAATTTTTCTAGAGAATGAATTTTGTCAACAGTAGCCATAGGTAGTATCAAATTTTCAAATTTCGGTTTCATATTTTGATTTTTATTAGATTAATAATTAATAATAAATAAACAAAAAGATAGATAGCTGAAATTGAAAGACGGTATCCAACATACAACCATTGGTCATAAAATTCATTGTCAGGTCGAGGTTTTCCACCTTTCTCCTGATGATGAAAAGAAATCTTTCTATTCGAAAGCTTGAATCCTGATAAAACCATCAACGTTGAGTTTAAATAACCTCTTAATAACATGGATTTCCCATTAAGTTTGAATCTTTTCCATCATATTCTATACTAAAAACGAAAATTAAGAAAACGTCAGATATTCGACTTACGGGTCATATATTTATAGTCAATAAGATCTGTGAAAGAATTGTCATTTTGACCCGAATTGAGGTTACTTTAACCATGTGCTGGTCAAATTGACTATATGAACTGGGACAAATAATAACGAGTAAACTTATCCGTTAAAATAGTCATTTTGACTCCATCTTATTTCTAAGTGCTTTGGTGTAAAATATTTAATTGAATGGAATTGTTAGTTTCTTGCATCTTTTACCAAGTTTTATTATGTTTATTATATCTATTCAAAATAAAATTAATACGAATAACTGAAGCTTACCTCACGAGCAATATCATTCAAAGTATTTGTATTTTCATTATCCACATAGTTTTTTTCACGCGGCCACTCAGGATTTATAGGTTCGCTTATTTTCCATAGAATTTGCGTGTCTTCCCTTATTCTGCTTGTCATCTGAAATAAAGTATTACAGTGAAACTCATGATTTATGAACTATTGGCTCCTCCATATCTCAGGGGCGCTGATAGTTTTCTTTGATTAAAATCTTGGAGAAAACTATGGTTTTTGAGGGATAACTAGGACCAAATCGTTTTCTATAACTTAAACATAGAAAATACTTGATACTTCAGGTGGTACAGGCAGGCCTCGCTTTAAGTACAACTCACTTTAAAAAAAAAGGTACTAATTTCGAGTCATGTCTCGAAATAAGTACCGTTCGTAGACATAGAAAACGGAGACATTTTTTTGTGGTTAATTTAAGGTAACTATCAAAAATATCAAGATTATAATCTAGATGAGGTTATTAGAAGCAATTGGAACTAACCCATTGTAGGGTTAGTTCCGTATTATTGCACGGTTCCATATTCTCTAACACGTAAAAATCTCTATATATTAACCATTATTTAACTTTTATTTCAATTGGTTTTCATGATACCAATATAAATAGAGGTTGAATAATAATTATAATTATTATATTTTCTTTTCTGACGTGTCCGAAAATGTAGTACGTACCAATAACTTGAAACTTAGTACCCTTCTTCCAAAAATATTTCCTAGAGCATAAAATTGCTGTTTGTGCAATGTAACACAATAATTATAGAAGACTAAGTATCTACTAATTACTCGCCTATACTGAGTGAGAGTTGAGCTATGGTTGGTTTTTCAAACCTTTAATAAATTCACTACGTTAAACTTTCATCACAGTCACAAACACTGTTTGATAATAGGCTTATATAGTACTTCAAGCACAGTTTATAGAATAGGGACTATAAACTGTGACTCTAATTCTAAAATAAATTTTCTTTCATTATAACTCATAGAAAATGAGATATATAATCAAGGAGTGACATTTATAAATTTCTTGTTACTTTACATCGCTTTAGTTACCGTTTGGTAATTAAACTGAGTTGTGATTTGGTAACTAAAGCGGGGGATGCCTGTATATTTCATAATTCAGGTCCTTAATTACTCTAGCGCTTCATAACTCCGGAGTTTCACTGAACTAGTTCATGTTATTTGAAACTGAAACTTTCATGATGTTGAAAATCTCTCATAAAACATTTTGTGTATATGTGTATATTTAGTTTGAAATATAAAGTGCAGCCTTATTTACTAAATATATCAAGTCAATAATTAAATTGATTACTCAAAAAGCTAAATTAGTTAAATTACTAAATATATTAAATTGCATGCTAAATAACTAAATAAATTAAATTACATATTGAATTACTAAATAAATTAAATTGTATTATTAATTTCTTTCAGATTACTACCTTGATTAAATAAATATTCTATTAGTTTTCTGTAATTTGACGGATTGATTTTGTTAAAATGATAACTTCGAAGAGAGAAATTATGATTCAATCAAAGATTAAAAAATCAAATTAAATTTATTATCAATATATAACAGCAAGTTTGGAAAAGTTTTTAGAAATTAGTTACCCGAATAAGATTCCTCAAATCTGCCCGAAATTGGTTTACAATCTTTGGAACAGCATCATATTTCATTTGAGCGAAGTAGTGAATGTCCACACCCAGCAGCAACAAAGCAGGGGAGTTCTCCTTCTGAAACAGATAAATTAGAAATAAGGAATGGTCATGAAGATGAACTTATATATAATTGTTTAAGCAAACTGTGCTGATACCTACCGATATTAGGGGATCAAAATATTGAATATACAGTGAAACTCCTGAGTTATGAAGTATTGGTTCCTTCAAACTCTGACCCACTTCATAACTCAGGTGCACTAAATATTTTCTATGATTAAAATCTTGGAGAAAACTATTGTTTTTGAGGGATAACTATGACAAAATGATTGGCATATATAGTTTTCTATAATTTAAGCATAGAAATACTTCATAACTCAGGTGCATTTCATAATTTAAGTCCTTCATTACTCCAATGCTTCATAAAGCAGAACTTCATACCTCAGGAGTTTTACAGTATTATTAACTATGTGATACTTATTAATTACAACATTGAAACCTTGAACATTAGGATATCGCTATATTTAAGTACACATGTTTATAATAATAAATACCTGATAGTATGTGAAAAGTTCAGAAATTCGTGTGTCGTTCATGAGATAAGTCCAGTAGAAGTCAAGTTGGAAGTTAGGATTTTTCCCACAAAGAAATTGATCTTGACGGGGTGATCTAATTAGTAATTTTTCCCGTACAGGAAAGTTTTTACCAATGTATTTCTTAGATTCTTTCTCAATGAAAGAAAGCTGAAAGATTAAAAAGAGAAATATAAGAAAAGAAGATTTTAAAAAAATAACCAAAGACCATACAGACAACGTAAAAGAAATGCAAAGCACTTTGAGTTTCAATGAGACAAGAAGTGGCTCCATGAAAAGATTATATTAAATGATACTTGCTGTGAATTAATGTAACTACTTCGTTGCATTGTGAATTTGTTGTTATTAGTGGAATATATTAAATAGATTGAAGAGACTAACCCTTCTGGTGTAGTATTCAGTAAGTTCTCGTAATCTGGAGTCTCCTAAGGATACCAGCCACGCTGCCGGTGAATGTGACGCCATCTTTGTTGACTCGAAACACTTTTCAATATCTCTGCAATGGAAAAGAATTATTGTCAAAAAGATATTATGTAGTAATACGATCAGTAAATGATGATTTAACTGTGGTTTAACTGTGACTAATATTGGTCTTCGGAAACGGTCCATTTTTCACATGAGCAGTGTTTAAAAAAATAATTTTTCAAGAAATATTACTACAACAATAAAATAATATTCTTTGCTATTAGGTTTCAACCTGTTTTCTCAGAGGCTAAATAAATGCATTTATAATTATATACATAATTATAATTTGTATTAATATGCGAATGTTTAATCGTAAAAAAATGAACTCCAAAATTATGTATATAGCTATAAATCTCATCGGTAGAATTATAGGGTTTATGCATTTTTTTTGAGGTTTCACCCATCTTAATATTTCGAATAATGACTCAAATATCATTTTAAATGCCCAAAATGTAGTCTTCACATGGGCATAGAACCTACTATACTCTTACCAAAGATATTATACTACAATAAGACACACAACTCTCGCCAATTTCTTGATTCAAAAACCATCTGGTTTCAAAAGTGGGAACTACAGAATTGAAATATAGTAAGGACAATCGAGGTATGTTGTGTGCCTGACGTTATAACAACAGCACTTAAAATCATATTTAAAAAAAACCGTAACATTATGAAAACTGTTTATTTATTTCCATTATAAGAATTAGTGATGAATCCATTCATGTTATTCACACTGCTTAACCTTAATTTTACTTAACGTCACGGCCTTGTTAACGTCACGGTCACAAATCACTCGATTTGTGACAACAGCTCAAAAAGCTTTACTCTTCAATACCTACCTTACTGAATATCAATATTTATAGGTTGCGACAATTGAGTGATTTGTGACGCAATATAAGCAAGGGAACGAATTTAAAGATAGAATTAGGGTTCTAGCAGGTTAAATAATTTATTTAATATATATTTGTTTATTATATTATACTATTTATATGATTTATTATATTAATAAGTATTTTTTTACAAATTTACCTTCTTCAATTGTTTTGAATAGGATTTTCAGTGTTGCTGTTATGACGTCACGCACACAACATACCTCGAAGCGGGAATTCTAGTTCCCGCTTTTGAAACCAAATGGCTTTTGAAACAGAAATTGTTGAGAGTTGTGAGTCTTATTTTAGTGTAATATCTTTGCTTTTACCTTGTATTACTGTATCATTTTCGAGTTTATTTCAAGTCATTATTATCCAGTTTTGAACTCACTCATTTTTGTATTTCTTGATTCTGCAGGATCTAAATTCGCTCAGAGAGGAGAAATTCCTCTTGTAGAAATCTGTTGCGAGAATTTTACCGCAGGAAGGAGGCATTTCTGAAAGGAGATCTATGATAAACAAGAGAAAACGATTTGGTGGGACGAAAGGAGATTAAGAAAGAGTTATGGTGGGCGGTAGGAGATTAAGGGAGAGTTATGGTGGCGCGATACGAGAAAAAAAGAGAGAATTATGGTGGGGCGCTAGGAGATACAGAGAGAGTTATGGTAGGGCGATAGGAGATTAAGAGAGGGCTATGGTGTGGTGATAGGAGATTAATAGAGAGTAATAGTGGGGTGATTGGACTTTAAGAGAGAGTTATGGAGAGGAAATAGGAAATTAGGAAAAATTTATGATGGGGCGGTAGGAGATTAAGTAGGATCATATCCAAATCATCAGAGCTTTTTCTCTGAAAATGAACTTACACACAGAGAAAATTTGCTTGTCATTATTTGCACAATTTCTTCGTGATATTAATTATAAGTGTCGTTGAATTTTATCTCAAATAATTTCTTTATGTAATTAGAGAAATATTTTGTGTATTGACGTGAAGTCCAATAAAAAAATATCTTAGTGTGTCGTGCCAATAAAGCAATACGTGTCCGGACATTTCGTCGTGGATAATTCGTCGCGGACAATTCGTCGTGGACAATTTTCAACTCAAATTCAACACGATTTTATACCATTTTTTAATTCTTCAAATTACATTCAGATATTTTGAGTTGGTTTGATCTGAGGTTTTAAGATTTATATAAATTACTCGTATTGTTGATACCAAGTTTTGATATTATTTTATTGTTTAATTGCTTTTACTTATTTCAATTGTTAAATAATTTATTTCAAAATGTGGAATAATTAATTTCATAATAATGGAAGCTAGATTACTTATTCATTAGGAAAATCTTTTGTATGTAGATACCAAGTTTTGTATATATTGTATCATTTATAATTTGAAGATTTGAAAGAAATGGATAATATGGCGAATAAATGACAAAATTAAATATGAAACAAATTAATAAAATGAAATAGAGCGAAAAGGAAAATATGGAGACGAATTTTCCGAGACGAATTGTCCGCGACTAATTGTCCGCAACAAATTTTTCACGACGAATTGTCCGCCACGAATTGTCCACAACGAATTGTCCAAGACGAATTGTCCGCGATGAATTGTCCAAGCACCCCCTGCATAGTATTAAAGCAATACCATACCCTGCATAGTATTAAAGCAATACCACACCCTGCATAGTATTAAAGCAATACCATACCCTGCATAGTATTAAAGCAATACCATACCCTGCATAGTATTAAAGCAATACCATACCCTGCATAGTATTAAAGCAATACCATACCCTGCATAGTATTAAAGCAATACCACACCCTGCATAGTATTAAAGCAATACCACACCCTGCATAGTATTAAAGCAATACCATACCCTGCATAGTATCAAAGCAATACCATACCCTGCATAGTATTAAAGCAATACCATACCCTGCATAGTATCAAAGCAATACCATACCCTGCATAGTATTAAAGCAATACCACACCCTGCATAGTATTAAAGCAATACCATACCCTGCATAGTATTAAAGCAATACCATACCCTGCATAGTATCAAAGCAATACCACACCCTGCATAATATTAAAGCAATACCATACCCTGCATAGTATTAAAGCAATACCATACCCTGCATAATATTAAAGCGTTATTACCACACACAGAGTTACCATACATACACTTGCTTTACATTTGAGTATTATTACCACACATAGAATAACCGGTGGTTGGTCATTTGATCCCCTGTCAATTGGTCCCTGGTCATTTGATTCCCAGTTATATTTACGCTTATATACAGTGTTTTTTTTCTTATGCAAGACTTTGAGCCCCCACTAGAAATATTTGAAATAAGAATTTAGAGAAAACAAATATATTTTCTTGAAGATAAGGCTTGGTACTTACATTTCATGCTATACAAACTTATTTGAAACTCATTCAAAATACTTCTAAAAGCCATATACAGAAGGTGTTGGAAATGGCCGCCGGAATCCTGTAGTCAAAGTCTTGCGCGCTTTAAGATGCTCTTCGAGTCTTCGTCACCTTCTTAATTGTTACTGCGTCATAATTTTCACCAAACAGTTTCACACACTAAATTCTATCATATCACGAATGGATTGAGGTTATTCCGAATACAAAATATTTTGTGTTGTAGGCCCAGAAATGGAAATCAAGAGGATTGAGTTCTTACTGAGTGCTGGCTAGAAGATCTCAGTGTCTCTTCTGGTAACTCGTCCTTGAAATTTTTCTTCAAGAACTGCTTACCCACATTGATATGGAGCACCATCTTGCATACAACAGAGTCTGCGTCATGTTGCAGTGGCTCAAAAAAGTTTGCCACACTTTGTCTTTCAGCAAAGCCATGTTATAGGAACCATTAACAGAGTAACAAGAGTCGTCGTCAACGATGAATGCTTGGACAATAGAATTTTCTGTCCACAATCGCAACAAATATCATTACTTTTTTGTCATTTCTATAGTTTCGTTCGACAATATCATGTGGATTCTCATCTGCAAATTATGACGCAGCAATAATTAAGAGGGTGACGAAGAGAGTTTAAAATAAGTTTGTAATAAATGAAATGTAAGTATCAAGCCATATCTTCAAGAAAATATATTTGTTTCTTCTAAATTCTTATTTCAAATATTCCTAGTGTGGGCTCAAAGTCTTGAATAAAAGAAAAAAAAAAAAAACACACACATGTACTTAGCGTACAATAATTTATTTCAATATTTATTTCTATATAGAAATTTGCATCTACTATATAAATAATAAATATAACTTATGAAACAAATTATCATCTACTATTTAATATATAGCAAAAAAGTTAACAGAATTCAAACAGCTGGAACTGATATCGGCAATTATCAAAATCGGCAATTATGATAATGATAATAATGATCAAGCCCTTTTATAATATAACAAATTAATTATTTTCCATTAACAAATAATTTACATGTACAACTAAGATATAGTCAGAAAGATTCTTATAGGAGATCGAAAGTATTACTAGGTATTGATAGCTTCTTTCGCAAGCTATAAGTGAATATATCCCTAACCTTCAGTTAAGCTGTTTTTGGTGTAAATATTGCGAACAATATGATCATGCAGGTGGGATTGCAGGTGGCGTTTAACGTTAATAATAGTATACTTAAATTATTTACCCTAAAATTATTTTTGATCTATTCCACCTGCATGATGATAATGTTTGTAATGGTTATCTGAAAACTACTGAAAATAATGTCAAAAGTTACTCCTCATTTAGTTACTGTAGCAAGATAAATAATTATGAAACATGTTCCTGATCTATATTTGACTTGTTATATGTGTGAGTTGTAATAAGAATGAGGTATGCCTGTACATTTTATTTTACCATTGACTATCTTTAGTTGCGGAATGTTAATTTGAAAGCATATTGTTATTTATTTGATTTAAAAAAATATTGTATTTTTTGTTAGCTATTTTTAAATCTTATTTCTCAGTTTCTTTAAAAAATCTCAATCGACTACATGATGCATATTTATTAATAAGTTATGTAATTAATATATAAACCAATAATAAATGAATACTAGGTGTATATGACTGGGAATCAATTGACCAGGTATCAATTGACCGGGAATCAATGACCGGGGAGAGATCAGTTAAATGAGGGAGCGGTTTAAAACAGAATAGGGGGGGGGGGGGGGGTGGGGCGAGGGTAATAGGGGTACTTACCTACTGACATCTTTTCACTTTTTTCGGGTTCAGAAGATTGTCGCTTTGAGTGATGGTTAGGAAAAGCAAAATTGCAACACAGAACAGTTTTAGATAAGGAATGATATATTTGCTATCCATTATTAATCTCATTATATTTTATGTTATTATAAGTCATCTGCTGGAATGATTTGATAATCAATTAGTTTATGATGCCATTATATAAATAATTTTTTGAGAAAGAGCTATGTAATTATGACGTACAACCTATGAAGCCTACGAGTCTACCTTAAACACAAATCAATGAGGAAAGTAAAGAGGTGATAATAATAATAATAAAGACAATGCGAAGTTGAAATATTTGCAATGTGAGGTTAGAGGACAATATGGTTGAAAAAATTATATTCAAATGAAAAATCTCTGGCAAAAATTCCGTTCGGTGAAATGTCCAATATGGTTGAATGCCGTTTGCAAAACGATCCGTGTATAAGAGAGATGTAATAAAGTAAGAAAGTGTATTCATGGGTTTTATTAATTATAAGTGGATAGTAATTTTCTTATAGTCTCGTGGAAAATAAGGAGGAGCTTAGCAAAACGTCTGGTGGAAAGATTTAAAAAACCCTACGTGTGTACTGCCGTTGATGATGTAAAAGACCGTGAACACGCAGGGAAGTCTTTCCACCAGAATTTTTGTTGAGCTCCTCCTATTTGTTCCACGAGACATTTGAATTATATAAGAAAAATCTATATAATTATTATTCTTTATATTAGTTGGTATCAATGATACTTGCAGTTATCATTGATACCTTGATTGAAACCAACTAAAGTAAAAAGTAAAAAAAAAGTCTCGTGGGAAAAGTAGGAGGAGCTTAGCATACAGTCTGGTGGAAAGAATTGAAAACCTCTGTGTGTACGACCATTTATAGCATGTTTGAACATGCTATAAATTGTTTGTATAGGTGTATCAGGAAAAACTACTCATTTACACAATATCAATTTAGTTTTATAATGTATTTATTAGCTTGAAATTAATATTTACTATTCCATTCAGAAATATTGTACAAGTTGTATTATGTATACGGTTATATACCCTACATAGGTTTTATTTATATTTTTTTATATCCTCTTAATTTAGAATTATCTTTTGTTTCATTATAATATAAAATCTAGGGTAAAAATCACATCACCGACCAAATAACACACCTTCTCCTAATTTGCAATTCATTTGAAAACACGTACCCTCACTACAATGATAGATGTACTCGAGTGTTACCATTGATTTTTACTTTGTTTATTTCCAAACAGGAAGTCGCAACCTATTTTGTTTTTTGAACTAAATATCATTTTTTGAGATCATGTATATTTTGAAGTACATTTATCTATTTTTCGACCAAGGTTCGTTTATGAGTTCAATATTTCGACCAGGTATCGTTTACCATGAAATCTATAAATCGACCAGGCTGTTATGTAAAATGTACGCAGAAAATAGTACTTGAATTAACATATACTGAACATTCATTTTAATTAATCATTAGAGTCCGGATTTCTATGCCCTTTCAATCTAGGCGGAATAGCTCTAATAACTATGCAAAATATGGTTTCAAAAATATGATTTATAGCCTAAATTCTATGCTAAATATGCCGTTACAAATTGAATAGTTATACCTCAAATAACGTTTTCTTTATTCAAAAACATTAAAACCATGCCGTATGAGTCAAATGGTAGACTTAATTACGTATACTTTTCTTTTATTTTGAGGTTGTATTTATGAGGTTGAATAATGTTCCCCATTTTAAAATAGAAAATTATCGAAGTACATTTTTTTGTAATTATTCACATTATTACCAATATATAACAATTAAATTTTATAGCAATAGCCAATAAATAACCATTAACGATAATTTCTCAGATTCTCAGTTCTACTAAGAGACAGCTAAAGTTTTATTAATATCTAACAAAATATCAGAACAAGAAAAATAAGTCTCTTTATAACGATATAACGATATATAAATAAGATAACAATTAGGAGAAACATGATACGATTAATTTTTTTTTTACATTTTCTGTTTTTATAGATATTCGGAGATCGCTCAGTAACATTTTAAGTTTTGAAGAGCTTCTTTCTACTTCAACTGATGTCAACGAGGTGTACTTGAAGTACATTGCATTTTGTGCTATATACCTTTTAATTTGACCTCTTTCGCTCCAGCGAAAATGCTTCGTATTTATTCTGTGTTGCAATCCAGGATTATTTGCTACAATACGGTTGATATCATGTTGGCACCATCCTCACTCAAATCTACAAAATTTACACTCTTACGCCTATGTTTAGCTTTTTTTTAAAGTATGATACAAAATTCGATTTCTTGTAGCTACTTAACTTCACATTGCTTGGCTTGCATTTCAAAACACCGTTTTCTTTGCATAACACGCAAATTCATCAACTATATTTCGTTTAAGTTTAATATATCTTAAATAGAGTTTTGCATGCTGTTGCATAGACAAAAATATCCTTAAATAGAATTTTATATGCTATGTATGCAAAATTGGTTAATGCCTATTATCTATGCTTTTATAGTATTCTATGCTGTTATTTTGTTAGAGCATAGAAATCCGGGCTCTACTAATCATAATGTATTATTTATATATGTATTATTTAGAGAAGCAACGCATTAGGCTGAAATAAGCTGTTTTAAAATTGTAAATTAGACGTTTTTGAATGAAAAATATTATAAAAATAATTTTTTCTTTCTTTCATCCTTATTTTTCTAAATCTAGAAAAAGAGGTTTTGTGGAATTCTTAAAATTGTATTACACTATTGCCATTTGTAAATTAATGAATTCAAAAGAATAAATGTGTATCTATATTTTTAATATATTGGATCCATGCAATTTTGTTCCAGATTTGTATGACCATTATAGGTTCTCGCAAGGCTCCGGAAAAAATGAGATTATTGCATAATATTAAAGAACTAAGGTCTAGGATTATTTATCTGCAAACCGAATAAAATTCAATTCAGTATACAAGCGCGTATACAAGGGGGGGGGGGGCAACTGGGGCAGATACCCGCCCCCTTAGGGTCGGAATTTTTAAATTAAATCTACGGATAAAAAATCTATGAATTAATCCTCAGACTTGAAAAAATGTCAGCTATTTGATTATTTTTATTGCTTTGTAGATGCTTACAGTGTTCCATCAGAATTGTTATTTTTAAATTGCGATTGGGAAAAGTTGAAATGCTTCAATTTGCTGCTACTACCCAGTAAACATTACAATGTTGGGTCAACATTGGCCCAATTCAGAACGAAACTCTGGGCCAACGTTGTCATGCCGGTCTCTGTGTATTGGACCAGCAAACTCCTAAGCAATGGGATCTAATTCTACAATAGTGAAAATATTTTTTTCATATACGGTGAAACTCCTGAGTTATGAAATATTGGTTCATAGCTCAGGGACACTGACAATTTTCTATGATTAAATTTTGGAGAAAACTTTTTTTGGGATAACTAGGACTAAATTCATCACGTTTATAGTTTTCTATATTTTAAACATAGAAAATACTTCATAACTCAGGTGCATTTCATAACTCAGGTCCTTCAATACTCGAGTGCTCCATTACGAAAAACTTCAGAACTCATGAGTTTTACTGTATTTTGTTCACAAATATTATTGACAGTTCTCGGAAAGAAGCCCACAGGAAAGAAGCCCATAGGAAAAAAGACCACAGGAAAAGTGCCCACAGGAAAATGCCCACAATGAAAATGCCCACAGGGAATAATGCCCACAGGGAAAAAAGCCCACAGGTATAAAAGCCCACAAGAAAAAAGCCCACAACTACCTAATATTTAAAATACAGAAAACATAAAGGTGTTTTAAATAAGGGCATAAGTTAATGGCAAATATTCTGAAATACAATTGTTTTTAATTTATTTTAGTATAGTGTTTAACATCAGCTTTCAGCCATTTCGATTATTTCATCGACGTCAAAAATAAATTTAAAAAATGACTGGAACGGAAAGTGGCTCCATGGACAAAGTCATCTGCCATCGTCAGTGACACTAATATATGCAGAAAAGCAACTCCGTGAATGCAGTCATTTACCAAAGAATCTGACAAGAAGGAAACAAGCACCAGTAGCTGCACTCACGGATGGAAGACGAAAAGGAAGAAGTGATAGTAAATGAAGCCTACGAGCCTACGGTTCTAGAAGAATTCCACTGTGGAAAGTTCCACTGCGGTATATTCCACTGGGAAAATTCCACTGCGGAAAATTCCACTAAAGAAAAAAATATATTGTATTGCATATTTTTTTATAGCGTTATTGGCTCAATAAAATGTTAGGTCAATGTCTTTATATAAATTATAAGTTTGCATAGTTAATCCTAGCATAGACCTATGGACTGGTCCAGGCGCACCAGTCCTTATGGAAAAATATTAATAATTTTATTTTTAAACCGATTTGGAAGCTGTCTTTTCATGACTTATTTTTCATCATAATTACATGATTATACAAAAAAGAAGGTGATAAATGTGAAGATACTCATATTATGAGCATTTATTCAAATATAGAGGGTGTCTCAAACACAAGTTTAAGTTAGTATATTTCAAAAACTATTAAAGATACATTCATTTTCTTGATATCTTTTTTATTGTTGAACCCTTCTCCATTAACAGTTAATTTCATTCAGTTTTATTTCAATTTGTGAATGTTATAAGGATTTTATTGATGGGTGATGAAAATGGCTTTTGCGCAAATAGTTAGAAAACCTAAGAAATATTTTTTTCTTATCTTTGCTTTTGATTAGTTTATTATATTTATTATTTACTTTTTTTAGAAGAACAGTCTGTAGCAGATTTAATGGCAGAGTCTAATGTGCTATAAAAAATGATTAGAATAATTACATAAAAGTTAAGACACAATATCTTAAAATGATGACTTAATTGAAAAAACTATATTTAGTATAAAATATCATTTGTAGTTTCTAAATGTCTTTACCCTCCTTTTTTTATAAAAGTCATCATTAAATTCTCGATAAACACAGAGCTATTGAAATGTTGAGTCAACGCTTCACTGGTCTAGTAATAAATGGAGTTGGTCTAGAAAGAAACTACTTAAGTGAGTTTCTCACTAGACCAAGCCAACTTGGAACGTAACTCTGGTCTACTACGAGGCTTTGCTATAATAATAAAAATCACAATTATATTTACAAAAACACAGATAAAATAATGTAAGAATAGAAGTTGCTTCACAAAAATACAGCGATCGATCGAATTACCATAGCCTTATTGGTTAAGAAAAAACTAAAACAATAGCACAAGACACTATTCAGACTCTATCCTATTCACACTTCAAAATGAACAGACCTAGATATTTCCTTGAATGAAGTTTACGTTTCCTAGGTGAAATAATTTATAAAAATATATTTTGTACTGTCATTTGGCCGGAACAGAATTTTCCTGTTAAATACAATTACAAATAAATACAATAATTACAAAGTAAGACAATAATTACAAATAAATACAATAATTACAAAGTAATACAATAATTATAAATAAATACAATAATTACAAATAAATACAATAATTACAAATGAATACAATAATTACAAATAAATACAATTAGCTACAAATAAATACAATAATAAATGAATACAATTGCAAAAAAAAAAAAATTACAATAATTACAATATAATTAGAATTTATGATATAAAAAATAATAAAAACAGTACAATTCAATATCGAATTTTATTGGTTTAGTGGAATTTTCATTAGCGGAATTTTCCCAGTGGAATATTCCGCAGTGGAATTTTCCTCAGTGGAACATTCCTCAGTGGAACTTTCCGCAGTGGAATTTTCCCAGTGGAATTTTCCGCAGTGGAATTTTCCTTAGTGGAAACTTCCGCGCACCGAGCCTACCTAACACAAAACTCTAAGACCTCGTATAGTTGAAGAGCATAACACTACCACTATCTTCTAAAACTGCAAGTTGCGTTAAAAAATTATATATATGGTAAATATGATAAGAGATAATACATAATCCAAATTACAACAGTTCGGAACCCAAGGGACGCTACCCCCCTTCTCTTCCATTCACCTCAAACAGCTTCAGGATAGAGCCTCTGGGGGGCAAAATATAAATAAAATGTTTTTCAAATTTATATACTATGAAATTAAATTTCATCATGTATACAATTAATCTTAGCGATGAAGACTTTCAAAAGGAGACAAAAGGTGAAATACATAGAAAACTAATTGAATATTCGTGCCTTTGTAAACTTATGCCCTTATTCAAAACACCTTTTATGTTTTTCAGTATTATAAAATTTTGTAGTTGTGGGTTTTTTTCCTTGTTGGCATATTTCCTGTGGGCATATTTCCTTGTGGGCATTTTTCCTGTGTGCATATTTCCTGTGGGCTTTTTTCCAGTGGGCATTTTTCAGAGCAAGTAAAGATAACGGACCAGAAACGAACCAAGTAAAGTTAACGGACCAGAAATGAAGCTGGTAAAGATAACGGACCAGAAATAAGGCTAGTAAAGATAACGGACCAGAAAATATGCTAGTAAAGTTAACGGACCAGAATACATTTTTTAGTTTTAAAAATATTTGCTTTAGTATTTTATAGAAATACAACCTTATAAATTATAATATCAATGATTATACATTAATTTTGCATATTTTATTAATTGAAAGAATTAATAAAAACAAACATGATCCATTTTGAAAAATGGAAAAACTTCTGTTTAAATCCTTTAATGTGGTATCTATGATTCCAAAATTATGTTCTTACCCCAATTATTGGTCAAATATTAATAACTAGTGTACTTTCCCTTTAAAAATAACGGGTCAACATCAATACCAATTTATTACCCGTTTTTTAGGTTACTTTTAATGAATTCAAATAAAATAAAATTTTCTGTCTAGTCTAATTATTTTATGGATAAAATAAATTTAAAATTTGAATAATTAAGTATATAAATTTTATGACAGATGTTGCAAATAGTTCTTTATTAAACTTCACTGTATATTTTAAATAATTTCTAATACAGTTATAGTAATAATCATTTATTGCACTCATATAAGATTTGGTATTCATGCTACCACCTGTTAACATATTTAGCCTAATTTCTAAATATTTTTTAAAGCGTGACAGACCACAGACAGACAGACAGACAGACAGATAGACAGACAAATAAATTTAAGGAAACTATTAATGGGGGGTGATTTAACCAAGTAAAGTTAACGGACAAGAATTGAAGTTAGTAAACGTAACGGACCAGAATTTAAACTAGTAAAGTTAACGGACTTTGGTTTGTCATCTTTAATTGCTCCCATTTTTCCTCTGGGCTTTTTTCCTGGGGGCTTCTTTCCGGTCACCATTATTGGCATTTATCATATATTTTAATCAAACTATACCAGTTACACCACTATTGAACTCATTCTGCACATGAGAAACACATGAACAATACTGTGCATCAGAACAATGATATTTATGGAGCAACTGACTAAAACAGACAGGTGTGCCAACACACAATTAACATAATATACATGTGAATAGAAAATGCTGCCTATATTCATAAAGCCACAACTATTAAAATACCATTTATATTAAGAAAAAAACACTCATATTAATTAAGCAAGTACCATACTCAAGTGAAATGCAATAATCAATAATCATATAAAGCAAATGCCATTTACATAACTGGTATTCTTATAACTAGATATATTTATGCTAACATTAAGAAAAATCATAGTAAATAAAGGAAACACCTTGCAGCTCTTCTGCAAAACCAAGATTCGAGCAAACTGTGTTCTGTAGGTGTTCATTGAGCTCAGCAATGATTTTGGAAGCAGTGCATAATGCATATGGTCTTGCAATTTGCTGTAACAACTTGATTTAGAGTTTGGCTGTCTCTCTCTGACGACTTCCATTAGCGGCCAGACATGTGCTTTGCTGAGGACGATATTCCTTCTCTTTTAAAGACAGTCATTACTTTTGAGACAGTACCTCCTGAAACACCAAACATTGGGACACTTTTTGTTAAACTAGCGGCTGCCATGAACGAGCAACAACAATTTGACCTCTTTGAAACTCAAACATGTCTGTCATTTTTATAAGATTATAGTCATTACCTTCGCAGAATGCAGGAAAGTCATATTTTCATAGGCATTAATTAATTTATTTATCATCTTGTTATTAGCTTAACGGAAAAAGTGTTAAACCAAATTGCCTGAAATAACTCAAAAAGTATTGCACTATATTGCATGAAACTTGGTGGGACGATTGGTCAATATACAGGAAATATTTTGCTAGATTTTGGGAGCGATCGAGTCAAAGGTAAAAGATCAAAGATCATGGTCAAGGCCTTGTATAACTCAGTAACTCAAAAAGTATTCAACCAAATTGTCTGAAATTTGATGGGACGATTGGACAATGTCCAGCAACCATCTGGTAGAATTTTGAGGGCAATCCGGTCAAAGGTCAAGGTCATTTATAACTCAAAAAGTATTGTACCATATTGCATGAAACTTGGTGGCACGATTGGTTATTATCCAGTTAGCAGTTTCTTAAATTTTGGGAGAATACGGGTCGAAGGGGAGGAGAAGGTATTCGATCTACCGAGTGCACATAATCTAGTTTCGTTATATATTCGTTAAAAACAGCTATTTTGAATAAGCGAATAAACTTTTCAATAATCAGCTGATTCTTGGGTTCAGGCAACTTTACCGGTTGGCCTTGGTGGACTAGGTTGTAGGAGAGCTGGAGATATTGCCTTGCCTGCTTTTGTGTCTTCAATGTATTCTGTGAGTGATTTGGTTGAAACTATTCTTTCTAATATTAATGTAGTCGATACCGGAGAGCTTACGGATGCAGTTGGGACATGGAGGCAGGGTTTACAGGCTGGTCTCCCGGTACCAGTCCATGAGTCCAGTCAAAAAGAATGGGATACACCACGGGCTCATTCATTAATGGAGAGTCTGTTGGCTAGAGCTGATCAGGTGGCAAGGGCACGACTATTATCTGCATCTCTTAAAGAAACTGGAGTGTGGTTGAACGCGATTCCCATACCGTCATTGGGTACACAGCTCGATCCAGAGGTCCTGAGGGTAGCCATTGCTCTCAGAGTTGGTGCCAGAGTTTGTGAACTTCATTCTTGCCGCTGTGGCAGTGGGATGGATGTCAGAGGACTGCATGGCCTGTCTTGTAGGTACAGTTCTGGGCGTCACCCAAGACATGCAGCAATGAATGATGTGGTAAAACGGGCTTTGCAGAGAGCAGGACTCCCTTCAGTACTTGAGCCTCCTGGACTTGACAGAGGTGATGGTAAACGCCCAGATAGTATTACTGTGTTTCCTTACATGAATGGAAAGAGTCTGATTTGGGATTGCACGTGTGTCGACACATTTGCCGAGACACACCTCAATGATTCCGCAGTTGAGGCCGGATCAGCTGCCGGGGCTGCGGAGAACCGTAAACGTCAGAAATACTCCGCCCTTGGAGATGCATACACATTTGAGCCAATTGCTATAGAGACCACAGGAGCGTACGGTAGAACGACCTCCTTAATCATGAAGTCCATAGGTAGACGCCTTGTTGAGACAACGAATGATCCAAGGGAGTCTGCCTGGTTCCAACAGCGAATGGCTCTTGCGATCCAGAGAGGGAATGCCTTCAGCATCCTCTCAGCCGCGAAGGAGAGGTTTTAGAGGGTCGGGTCCACCCCTTCAGGGAACTCAACCCCTCACTCGTAGTTCCTGAAGGAATTTCCTCTTCTGTAAAGATTTTATCCTTCTTGTTTTTAATGGAAAAATATTGTCTTTCTAAACAAAACAAAAAAAAAAAAAAAAAAAATAATCAAAGAGAAAAAAAATTGTCAAGCTTTTCTTATATATAATATGTTCAAAGATTGTAATGCTGAAATGTTGGTTTTTTCAATTTTATTGTCCAACTTATAATGCGTGGTGACCGGTATATTCCACCACGGTATATTCCACCCAAGGTATATTCCACCCTGGTATATTCCACCCTAGGTATATTCCACCCTGGTATATTCCACCCTGCATGTATATTCCACCCCAATTTACGGGTTAGGTTTGTTAATTATAAATATCAATCATTTATTAATCTATTATATAATACTAGGTAAATGGAATTTTCATTGTAGCAAAGTAAATCTTTTGTTGATCAACTACACATGTTTCAGAACAGCAGAAGGAAAGGTTGTTTGAACGCTCTTTATCAGTTGAGGTATTTAGCTTTTCAATCACAAGTTGATTATCTTCAATATCGCCAACACAACAGTGATATTAACTGTAAGATGATGTCATATAATACTTCTTGTTAACTTATTTCTATTTTTATTTTGAATTTAATATTTTGACTTCAAGTAAAAGTAGTGTAAAACGGTTTTTGACCGAAGGCTATTTTTTAAATCGAGAGTATTTTTAACCAGGAGGTGGGGGTTATTGCACAGGGTTTTAAGACTGGGGATACTATTGCCTTTTTTTTACATGGAGAGATTTTGACCACGGAAGATTTGTCCATGAATCCAAAACAGCAATTTATAAGCAAAAAGAGAAAAGCCGAATCCCTCCACACTTCTTCCAACCATTGTTGTAAGAGGAGAGCATATACTGAAGTTTCATGTTAAGAAGGTATTAATATTAACTTGCTCAACATGTACACTTTTGAATAAACTACCATGTTATTTCAATATGTATTTTGGTCTATTAGGATTAAATTTCAATTGACTTGAGCTACCTCTAAATATTGTACAAATCTCCCAGGATATCGTCTGACTTATTCCTCATAACTACTTAGTATTTGACAAATAGCCATCTAAAAATATAATCTTTGACTTCTTATTTTCACCCAAATGAGCATTATCATAGGGGTGGAAATTACCGGGGTGGAATTTACTGGGGTGGAATTTACCGGGGTGGAATATACCGGGTTGGAATTTACCGGGTTGGAATATACCGCGGTGGAATATACCGGGGTGGAATATACCGGGGTGGAATTTACCGGGGTGGAATATAACTAGAATCATAATGCGTATATGTTATTCAGATACATAACTCGTACCAAACAGAATACTTTTCGTATGTCTATCGAAAAGGTATAACCATGTATTATTTTAATACTAAATTCATCACTACAAGTTAGATATATTCAGTTATGGTTTTTTTAAATGAGTTAATTGAAATGTATATGGTAAATTATATCTACAGGGTGGCTCAAAAAGATTTATCAATAATTTCATACTTATTATACTGTAAACCAAATTTTATGTTGTATGCCTTTGAATGTTTTTGTCACCATTTAAATTTGCAAGCATATATTCTAGATATCTGAAGTTAGCACCGTAATATAAAGAAGACTTTAAGTCCCCTCCAAACAATTTTTTGGTGGATTGTTTTAATGAATAAGGCGTATGTTTCTTATCATTTTGCTGAAAATTTCATGAAAATTGATAGCTCATATTTCATTAGATATGCTTTTATAGACTTTTATTATCAAAACTCTACAATAAACATAGAGAAAAGTTAGTCATATTTAATGGGTTATCAATTTATGATTTGAATCAATTTATTACGTGAGTTGGTTGGACTATATGTTGAAACAACTATGACAGAGTGTATTGTAGTAACACACAAAGACTGTTGTTTCAGTTTATCTTGTGTATAAATGAAATGCCAGTTGGCACCACTTTTTTCTTAGTTTAGGTGAGAGTAAAAATGACAGTGAATTTTAACCAACATCAATTTAACTCATTTTAAATAGTACCTGCAACTCACCATGTAGGTAATCAAACCATACCAATAAGCAAAAGCAAAACATACATGATTTTTTTAATAACACAAACTATAATAATAATTCATAGCCAAGGTAGCAATGTTTCATGGGGCAATATTGGGATAACATTGGCCCGAGAATCATTGCTACCTGGGAGTAAAAAGCACGTCTCCTTCGATTAAAAATAAGATGATAATATATTTTTATATGAAATCTCTTCAAGTCAAATAAATAATTTTAATCTGTCAATCGTAATCGAAAATTACGATCATTCCAATATAATAGTAATAAGTAGAGCCCGGACAAATGCCATAAAGTCCTAAAATGCCTTTTTCATAGGTCCTAAGAGTCAGGGCTCTAGTAATAAGCATGAGTGAATACACAGTGTAATCACACAGGTCCATTAGAATTATTTCAATCTATTTTTTTATTTACAATACAGCTGCTGTTTTCTAACCAGATGTGAGAGCAACAGTTGTTCATGGTAATAATTAATGAACTGTTTATTTATTTATTTATTTGTTGAAACTCTGGGAACGGAAATATTGGAACTCGATTCTCATTATGTATATGTATATATAATATTTTATAAAAATAATAATATATATACCATTAAGTTATATAATAAATTTTAAGAAATATTAAACTTTTTATGATACCAATTGATAAAAGTATGATGATAATACCTTAATTGATAAAAGTATGATGCTAATACCTTAATTGATAAAAGTATGATGATAATACCTTAATTGATAAAAATATGATGATAATACCTTAATTGATAAAAGTATGATGATAATACCTTAATTGATAAAAATAAGATGATAATACCTTAATTGATAAAAGTATGATGATAATACCTTAATTGATAAAAATAAGATGATAATACCTTAATTGATAAAAGTATGATGATAATACCTTAATTGATAAAAGTATGATAATAATACCTTAATTGATAAAAATAAGATGATAATACTTTAATTGATAAAAGTATGATGATAATACCTTAATTGATTAAAGTATGATGATAATACCTTAATTGATTAAAGTATGATGATAATACCTTAAATTATTGATTAAAGTATGATGATAATAGATTCTGAGAAATAATCAGCTAAATTAACTAAATAATTATTCTGGGTGGAGAAAAAGATGATTTTAAATGAGTTTTATTTGTGAAATGCCTAGGTACGTAAATAAGGTGCATTATACTATAAAAATGGAAGTTGTTGAAATATTGTTCTTCTTATGGCCAAAACTCCTCCCAGAGCTGTTTCCAGAACTTGAAACTAGACAATAAAAGATAGGAGAAATTCAATATAGAATACAAAATAGAATCAATATAGAATACAAAATAAATTCAATATAGAATATGAAATAAATTCAATATAGAATATAAAATAAATTCAATATAGAAAACAAAATAAATTCAATATATAGAATACAAAATTAATTCAATATAGAATACAAAATTAATTCAATATAGAATACAAAATTAATTCAAAATAGAATTCAAAATAAATCCAATATAGAATACAAAATAAATCCAATATAGAATACAAAATAAATTCAATATAAAATGGAAAATAAATTCAATATAGAATACAAAATTAATTCAATATAGAATACAAATTTCAATACAGTTCGAATTTCAATATAGTTCAAATTTCAATATAGTTCAAATTTCAATATAGTTCAAATTTCAATATAGTTCAAATTTTAAAATAGTTCAAATTTCAATATAGTTCAAATTTCAATATAGTTCAAATTTCAATATAGTTCAAATTTCAATATAGTTCAAATTTCAATATATGTAGTTCAAATTTCAATATAGTTCAAATTTCAATATAGTTCAAATTTCAATATAGTTCAAATTTTAAAATAGTTCAAATTACAATATAGCTCAAATTTCAATATAGTTCAAATTACAATATAGTTCAAATTTCAATATAGTTCAAATTTCAATATAGTTCAAATTTCAATATAGTTCAAATTTCAATATAGTTCAAATTTCAATATAGTTCAAATTTCAATATAGTTCAAATTTCAATATAGTTCAAATTTCAATATAGTTCAAATTTCAATATAGTTCAAATTTCAATATAGTTCAAATTTCAATATAATTCAAATTTCAATATAGTTCAAATTTCAAAATAGTTCAAATTTCAATATGGTTCAAATTTCAATATAGTTCAAATTTCAATATAGTTCAAATTTCAATATAGTTCAAATTTCAATATAGTTCAAATTTCAATATAGTTCAAATTTCAATATAGTTCAAATTTCAATATAGTTCAAATTTTAAAATAGTTCAAATTTCAATATAGTTCAAATTTTAATATAGTTCAAATTTCAATATAGTTCAAATTTCAATATAGTTCAAATTTCAATATAGTTCAAATTTTAAAATAGTTCAAATTACAATATAGTTCAAATTTCAATATAGTTCAAATTTCAATATAGTTCAAATTTCAATATAGTTCAAATTTCAATATAGTTCAAATTTCAATATAGTTCAAATTTCAATATAGTTCAAATTTCAATATAGTTCAAATTTCAATATAGTTCAAATTTCAATATAGTTCAAATTTCAATATAATTCAAATTTCAATATAGTTCAAATTTCAATATAGTTCAAATTTTAAAATAGTTCAAATTTCAATATAGTTCAAATTTCAATATAGTTCAAATTTTAAAATAGTTCAAATTTCAATATAGTTCAAATTTCAATATAGTTCAAATTTCAATATAGTTCAAATTTCAATATAGTTCAAATTTTAAAATAGTTCAAATTTCAATATAGTTCAAATTTCAATATAGTTCAAATTTCAATATAGTTCAAATTTCAATATAGTTCAAATTTCAATATAGTTCAAATTTCAATATAATTCAAATTTCAATATAGTTCTAATTTTAAAATAGTTCAAATTTCAATATAGTTCAAATTTCTATATAGTTCAAATTTCAATATAGCTCAAATTTCAATATAGTTCAAATTTCAATATAGTTCAAATTTCAATATAGTTCAAATTTCAATATAGTTCAAATTTCAATATAGTTCAAATTTCAATATAGTTCAAATTTCAATATAGTTTAAATTTCAATATAGTTCAAATTTCAATATAGCTCAAATTTCAATATAGTTCAAATTTCAATATAGTTCAAATTTCAATATAGTTCAAATTTCAATATAGTTCAAATTTCAATATAGCTCAAATTTCAATATAGTTCAAATTTCAATATAGCTCAAATTTCAATATAGCTCAAATTTCAATATAGTTCAAATTTCAATATAGTTCAAATTTCAATATAGTTCAAATTTCAACAAATGTTTTAATATTAGTATAATGGAAATATGGTTACAATAAATTACCAATGGGCAAAGAAGAGAATGGAGGACATAGTAGCTACTGCCATTTACTGCCACCACCCTAGAGTCCTGGCAGCTCATATACTGTAATTGAATAAAATTTACAGGAATTCTGCACAATTTTATAATGAAGTAGAAGGCCATGCTGTTTAAATATTTTAATCATTTCCTTTTAATTTTTCACGAAAATTTCTTTTATAGAAATTATATAGGGGCTTGTTGAATTGTAGATTTTTTTTATACTCTTCTTCAATAAATATCCTTATCCTTATCCTTAACAAAGATAATTTTTTCATAGTTTATAAAATCTGACGTTTCGATTCAGTACATGAATCATTATCAAAGTATGTATCTGTAATTAGTTTAAAAAAGTTATACAAAATTTATTGGAGATAAAAGAAAAGATCAAAAAATTAAAAGGTGAAAGAGAAATGATAAAATGAAGATAATAAAAAAATCAATATATAAAAAAATGATAAAAATCAGCTATCTACAATTAAAAGAGGGAATGAACTATTCTGGAAGTTTAATGAAGGTTTGCTTTTAAAAATGTAAAGAGATTCTAAAATTATTAAGTCTGAACTATTTGAGGTAGAGTTTAAAATCTTAAAATTATCTATGGAAATTGCACCATTACACTGTTCAGTATGGTTAAATCCTATTGTAACAAATTTACAATAGGATCATTTTTTAATTTCAAAGAAAAGCTTCCACTTTGCATGCTCTCTTCCGTTGTTTATCCCTTTAGTTGCGGGCAGTGCCCGTCTGATTACATGGGCATGACGTCACGTAATCTTTATATGCGGATAGCAGAGCATGCAGGGCGGAGCTATAGAACCAATAATATTTTAGCATCTCCACCTCATTCATCTATTAGAGACCATACTGAACAGTGTAATAGTGTAATTTCCATAGATAATTTTAAGATTTTAAACTCTACCTCAAATAGTTCAGACTTAATAATTTTAGAATCTCTTTACATATTTAAAAGCAAACCTTCATTAAACTTCCAGAATAGTTCATTCCGTCTTTTAATTGTAGATAGCTGATTTTCATATTTTTTTTATACATATTTTTTTATTAACTTCATTTTATCATTTCTCTTTCACTTTTTAATTTTTTGATCTTTTCTTTTATCTCCAATAAATTTTGTATAACTTTTTCTTACAGATACATACATACTTTTGATAATGATTCATGTACTGAATCGAAACGTCAGATTTTATAAACCTATGAAAAATTTTAACGTTGTTTTTAGCTTTCTCCTTCATTTTAATATACTGTAATAATTTATAAAGGTTAATTTCTGTCAATTTTAATTAAAAGTAAATATCCTAGTTTCAAGTATATAATTTGTACGAGATCTTTTACTGAATTCTTTCTTAGTTAAATTTTAACTTTAGGGGTGCTAGTGCTTATGATTATATAGTGTTTGTTATAGCCTTAACATTTACCTTTTAGCTCCCAATGAAAGTTTCATCCTCCAATTAGCATATAATCACCACCATCTTCCTCCTCACCCCGGACCCAGGAACTTCCTTATCTAGTCATCATTGTGCGATGCTTTAGTTCAAAATTGCTGACATATGATGCATGTTGATACAATAATAAGTGAGCACTTTAGGTAGATAGGGTAGAGCTTCTAGATTTATAGCTTATAGATTGAGAAATGTTTGTTGGGTGACATCTAGTGAACGTCTGCCAGAAACAGTCCGATATTTGAAATGTCGGGAATATAGTTAAGTAATTTTCAAATGAATTTAATTTTAGAATCAGTAGAACTTAAGTACTTTTTATACATCCAATGAATATAACCTTACATCAAAATAGAAACTTCTTTATAGTTAATTTTAATTCAAAAATATTCATTTTAAAATATATAAGTATAACTAATTTTGTTATTACTTATCTAAACTTTTCTGTAATATAATACGAGCTAAATTATTGGTTAGTATTTATCTATACTATTGTAAACCTTACATAACCTATTTTTATCCATGTTGATTAAACATATTTAAATTTTTGTAACAATATCTAGTGAAATTGACAGTAAGTTTAAATCAAAATGTTCAACTTCGAACTTTTGAAGCAATTTCAAAACTCAAAAATAGAAATTACATCAAATGAAATCTAAAGTAAATTAATGGTGACCGGACGTTTCGTTACTGGACGTCTCGTACCCGGACGTTTCGTTACTGGACGTTTCGTTACTAGGACGTTTCGTTACTAGGACGTTTCGTTACCAGGACGATTCGTTACCAGGACGATTCGTTACCAGTTTATTTTTTATGAAATGGAAACGATTTTTTATTATATCATGGGTTGCAGACTAAAATTTTATATCAATCCCATACATTATAAATTTATACTACTTTAAAATAATGTCTACTTTTTAAACATATTATTTATTCGTTTAGTTATACATTGATTTTAATCAGATGTATTAAAATTAATAATCTTTACTTAATTTCTTTGATTAGAAAAGCTGGAAGTGAAAATATCATGGATACCAATCGATATAGAAGTTAAATAACAATACTCCTATTTTTTGTCCTCATATGATCGAAATGTGCTTCAGTCCGAGAACTCGGAGCTTACCCTATATTGGGAAAATATTTTGTTTTCATAATTTGGAAAAAAGTTAACGTTAGTGTAAAATTCAATTACCAGATGTTACAAGTTACCGAATGAAAATAACTTAATGAAAGAACAAAACCTTCCGCAATTTTGCGAAAGTAATAATTATTTTCGATCATATAAGAAAAGACTATATAATTTAACATTTCAACTCTTTATTCTTATATACTATTTTCTATTATGTTCGAAAACTTCCAGTAATTGGTTCACAAAGGGAAAAAATTCAATACATATTTATAATTTATAATGTATGTGGTTGGTATATTTTTTAGTCTACATATAACTCATTCGAAATAAAAAAAATCTTTAGTAGCGATTCGGAACGAAAAATCTGGTAACGAATCGTCCTAGTAACGAAACATCCTAGTAACGCAACGTCCGTCAACGAAACGTCCGAGTACGAAACGTCCAGTAACGAAACGTCCTAGCACCATCGTAATGTTGATAATGATCTAAATGTGTTAGTGCCGTCAGAGGAAATTCCTCAAAGTAGGAACTTGAGAGTTGAAGTCCCACGTGAATTCGCTTCTTCTTGTTGGTTTCCAGTGAAACGAAAGTTTGCCCAAGTTGCAGGGCAATGAGTTGTGACGTCAGCAAGCGTGGCTTATAAGTTGTCACTGAGTGTGCTCAGCCTTTCGTATCCAAGGTACAATATACTTTGTTCGTAACAACCAGTTATTGCTTTTGTCAAAACATGTCTTGCATCTGGGTTGCTATTGCTCTGCGAGTCTGCTCCAGTTTCTCGTGATGGTTTTCAATTTTTGAAATAGGAAATATTTGTATTAATATACAGCATTAAAATAAAATATTAGGATTTTGTTTTTAGCCTAACTATTATTTTTAGACTTACAGTTGAAGGTTCGTGTTCCTAATTTTACTTTTAGCTAGAACATGGTTGTTTTAATTAGTTCCAAAATTTTGTACAATAATTCTACAATTTTATTAATATTATATTATTATCATAATCCTTCAGATAATATTAAAGTTTAATAAAATATATATTTTACATAATATTTATTTCAAAACATACCTCATTCAATTTACCATACATATTCCTATTATTATAAAACTGTAAAGAAAATATATAACATATTTTTCACTTAAAACGAGGTTAATGAAAATCTTGGACTCAATCAAAAATGTTAATTTTTTTGTTGTTTCGTTACTTTCACTTATAGTGGTAATTCATAGTAAAATAAGGTAATTACCTTCGACTGTTGTATCGTCAGATCATCAGATGAGTGGTTCCCTGACCTTAGATCGGCTTTATGTGTGAATAAATGTCCATTCGTATTCCTGTAAATTACAACTGGATTTTACAAGTTGAAAATAGTAACTTACATGTAAAGGTTACCTTGATTATTTATCTACCATTGCATTACATTTCATCTAAAATTATAAGTGTTAGTCGACATAATTTTCTTAATTTATCTCAACTTACATCAACACACAGTTATTTATTTATATTTTGCATTTCATTAAACATCAGTGTATATTGTAGTTACCCTTAAGAATTAGTTTTCTTTGTCTAAACTTTGAAAGAAAATATTTGAACATGAACTATG
>CANNZV010001342.1:0-162490 GCA_947561585.1 Caprella mutica
CTATGGACTGCTAAGCATTCTAACTTTTCTCTATTTTTTAATACTCCTGTATATATTATTTTTATATGAATTTCATTTAAATTATATAATATGTCAAATTTCAAATCTATCTGCTTGGGTAAGTTCTGAGTTATCGGACAGTTCCACATTTCCGATCATGAGAATAAGACTATTGAATAATTATTATGGTATCCATGATACCTACAGGTATCATGGATACCAATAATAGTAAAAATTAAATAATCATTATTATTGCATACTGTTTTTTCATGATCAGAGATGTGGAACCGTCCGATAACTCGGAACTAACCCTACATGTCTTTTATACGATTTAAATTTTAAACTGCTATATTATTCTACTGCGGCATCTTCATTCTAATCATTCACCACAAATGCCTATGTTGGGAAATGAAATATCAAAGTGTGTGATATAGTGTGTAGCTGGTTTCGACACACCAAGGTCTACAACTAGTGTGTCACCAGTAGCTAATCCAGTTTAAAGGACTGGCTAGAGCTGAGGCATCTTAAACGTGTGAAACTATATAGAGAAACTATTGAAATTTGTTTTGAAAGAGGAAATGTGATAGAGATGCATGTGCAATACTAATATAGATAAAATATATATAGTACAGTAGTATATTAATAGCCAAGATTCAATTATTTATTTTAAAAATTAAATTGAATAATCCCTAAAACGTTGATTTTTTCAATTTCGCCATGACAACCTAGTTTCCATACTAGAAAACAATAACAGCTGTCCACATGCAGTCTGGTCAGGTACACTCGTGTACTGTATAGGAATAGCACACTGTGACTTTCTAGTGGTCACATACACATTTGGTCAAACTGGTGAATGAGTGGGTTATTCTAACCTGCCTACCTTGGACAGTAATGCTTCCGGAACTCGAGCGCCTGGTCAGTTGAAAGAAGAATGTTGATATCATTTTTTAAAGATAATTTATTTGTTAGTAGAGGTGTATATTGATTAATGTAAAGTTTTATTGTTTGTTATCTTTGACATGATGTAATAGGGTAAGTTACGAATTATCGGTCAGTTCGACATCTTCGGTCATATAAAGAAAAAACAATATAATAAATAAAAATAAAATAAATATTATATCGTTTTCTTTTCTTATATGACCGAAGATGTGGAACCGACCGATAAATCGTAACTTACCCTAATGAAATGAAATTTAAGGTGCGGCCATGGAAGATTAAAAAATTTCTATGGCCCCACCATGATTTTCCCACGTGGTATCTCGTCATGCACCCAAACAAAAAAATCCCTCCTTCTATATTACCATATCCAACTTACCCTACATTGATAAGTTAAAAATAACAAAACAAAATGCTTTGCTAATCTGTTTGCTACTGCTTTTATTGCCGCTTATTGCGACCTGGTTATCTTTTATAACTTTTTAACGTTCACCCTCACTACTGGATGATGTACTACTAGAGAGCAAATGTCATACGCCTGCAGCAAATACACTGCGCCTAAAAATGAGCCATGGTGTTGAAATTCTTTTTTACCTAGCGTTATAACCATCAAAACTAAACAAGTCGTGATGCTTCAATTGGGAATCTTAAAAGAATTGGTTCATTGTAAGAAACGGTCAATATATTTAACCATTTTGGTGAAAATATTCAACGAATGGGTTAATTATATTTAACGAATTAAGTGTTCATATAGGGTGAGTTCCAAGCTATCGAACAGTTTCACAATTTCAATCATATAAATAATAGATTATTTAACTGGTTATTTTATTAATTATAATGCACTTCCCTATTTCCTAGATTAACACTACATATCTCTCACAATCTCTTGCCCGGAACAATTAAGTGGCGCTACTTTTTTTAGCACACAAATTATCTCTGACGTGTGTCAGATTATTAGTTCTAGCCAGGAGTGGTCAAGTGTGGACCTTTTTTCTCTGATGCTCTTTTTGCTAGCAACCGAAACTGAAAGTGAGAGATAACCTGTGGACCAGCACACATTCAACTTATTGCTGGGTTCAATGATATAGCCTAGAAATGTAATATAACCTATAACTATAGCGTTATATACGCTCATTTCAACCAACACTTGCCTGCTCTAACAGACTTTAAATACTTAAAATGGTTAAAACTCTTAAGTTTTTCCATGATATACTTAATAAGACGTACAATGTGTGTTTGTACTGGTGATAGTACACTGGCCTGGTTAAATAGAAAGGATTTTGCAGCTTTTTTAACTATTCTCCTATCGCCATTTGAACTTAGGAGTACATTTACTTTGATCACGTGTTCATAACATATCATTTATTAGAATTTATCACCTTCTTTGATCACTAGATTATTTTATAAAGTTATTGCTTACGGGTAAATAAAATATTATTCATTAGAATTTATTACTTGAAAGTGACTCTATATATAATCTAAATTAAAGTTCGTTATATAACTGAAAAGTTTAATTTACATATAGGAATATTTCACTCATACCAATCGTTACTGAATTATTTTCTATACAATCTACATGTATATACGGTATATATATACAATATACATGTATATACGGTAGATACAATAAACATGTTTATACGGTATATATAATATACATGAAAATAATTTCTATAAGTACACACTACATTTCACCTTCTAAATAATGTAAATAGCTGCATAGCTTTACCTTCAATTGGGTAATTTCCAGATACAAAGATTGATGCCAAGACAATTTTCCCCATAGCTGATAAAGGTATTTTAAGGTTACATCGGTTATATGTTGCGCAATAGACAGGCTAAAAACACACAGTGTGTTGGGTGTGGTCTTTATTCACCTGTCCATCTGGTAGAGGGGTATGTTATGAATTATCGAACGGTTTCACATTTTCGATCATATGAGAATAGATGTATAATATATATTATTTAATTCGTTTTAATTGGTATCCATGATACCTGCAGGCTTTCAACTAGTTTATTTTAATTGGTATCCATGATACCTCCAGGCTTTTAACTAGTTTATTTTAATTGGTATCCATGATACCTCCAGGCTTTTAACTAGTTTGTTTTAATTTGTATCCATGATACCTCCAGGCTTTTAACTAGTTTGTTTTAATTGGTATCCATGATACCTCCAGGCTTTTAACTAGTTTGTTTTAATTGGTATCCATGATACCGCCAGGCTTTTAACTAGTTTGTTTTAATTGGTATCCATGATACCCCCAGGCTTTTAACTAGTTCGTTTTAATTTGTATCCATGATACCTGCAGGCTTTCAACTAGTTTATTTTAATTGGTATCCATGATACCTCCAGGCTTTTAACTAGTTCGTTTTAATTTGTATCCATGATACCTGCAGGCTTTCAACTAGTTTATTTTAATTGGTATCCATGATACCTCCAGGCTTTTAACTAGTTTATTTTAATTGGTATCCATGATACCTCCAGGCTTTTAACTAGTTTGTTTTAATTTGTATCCATGATACCTCCAGGCTTTTAACTAGTTTGTTTTAATTGGTATCCATGATACCTCCAGGCTTTTAACTAGTTTGTTTTAATTGGTATCCATGATACCTCCAGGCTTTTAACTAGTTTATTTTAATTGGTATCCATGATGCCTGCAGGTATCATGGATACCAATTGAAATAATTATTTAGTTAAATTATAGCTATATTTTTTTTCTGATATGATCGGAAATGTGGAACTGTTCGATAACTCATGCTAACATTAACTATACAAGTAGTTGTAATTATATTGATATTCAATGGTATTTTAGAGGTAACATTTTCCTTAATATGTCAATGCTGTTTAACTGTTTATGTATAATGAGGTAGGCATTGGAAAGTATTCCTACCTTATCAGTTATTCCGTACATGAACTATACAGAGTATTTACTGTTAAAATGATCTGTGACTATATTTACATTCTTTTGGATACCTGTACATTTTAACATTCTGATGCAAATCTTATGAAGAGAGTATAGTGGTAAGGTACGAATTATCGGTCGGTACTACATCTTTGGTCATATAAGAAAAACAATATAAAAATTGTTATTATTACACAGTGCTATCTGATACTTCTGCAAACCCGGGTTTGCAGAAGTATCAGATAGCACTGTGTAATAATAACAATTTTTATATCGTTTTTTCTTATATGACCGAAGATGTAGAACTGACCGATAACTTATCCTAGTGGTACCTTTCTATATGATGAAAGCAAGCAAGTTCAGAATGGTTATAGAGAGAGTATGTATCAGTTTACACGGGAAAATAACTTGCTGCTGCACCTGGGAAAATGGAACTGCTCCTGGGAAAATGGAACTACACGTGGGAATTATGTCACTCATCTGGGAATTATGTTACTCCTCTATTATTCGCTTGAGATGGATTTATCTTACTTGAATGGTTATGAGTTCATAGTTATTCGTTATTATTTTTTTTAATCAAAGTTATCCTTATTTTCAGTTTTATTAATTTTTATTCTTTGAAAAAAAATGCTAGTAATACGATTTTTTTTCAAATAGGTATATTTAATTATTTATTTTAATTTATTAATTATTTTTTCTTTTCTTTTTCAGATTACACCGCAGAACAAACTCCATTAGGTATGTACTTGTTCATGCACAGCTAACTATTTTAAAAATAATGAACCAAACATTTATTTTAAAATGAGTAAATAGATGTACTTGTTTAACTGGTAAATATTTTAATTCTGAAAATGATTATTTTTATTCAACTGAAAAATATTATTTTTAGCTTTACCTGTAACCTTTTATCGGCTTAGTGATCATAATTAGACATTCAAAAAGAGTGTGCAACCATTTATGATAAACGATAACGGGTTAATTCCCAGTTATCGGACGGTTTCTCATGTTCGACCTTTAAGAAAAAGTATATAATAATGGTTTAACATTTAATCTAATATACATACATATATATTTTTATCATGATCGAAAATGTGAAACTGTCCGATAACTCGAAACTTACCCTATCTCGTCTTTTACTAGTCTTACTCAAACAAAATATCTACCTAATCAATAACTACAGTAGAACTCCTCTATAGTGAATGTAGAGTCCTGAGTAAGAGAACTAACACGTATAGTGAACAAACTTTCTTTAGTCTGCCATGAATAGAAATTAGTTTTCTAAAACTGATGGCCATTCATGGCAGACTAAAGAATATTTGTTCACTATACAATACAGTGTAGTTCTCTTACTCAGACTACATTCACTATAGAGGAGTCCACTATAGAGGAGTTCTACTGTAGTATACTTTACAAGTAATATAGTACGCTTTTCAAGTAATAAACTAAGCACTATGATATCAAAGGTGTTCTTTGTGTACCTGCCTTTCACTACTTTGGACGCAATAGCCGATGAAAGTATTTTAAATTGTGTCCACTTCTAGCCATTAAGTCGTTAGAGTTGACATTAGGCCCCTAACCGCATATATAGAATGTTCTACACTGCTATTGTGCTTTTAGATACGTCTTTGCAACATACAGTGATATAAGCCGCTTTGTACGACCAAGAATAGTTACTTTTCTTACCACCACAACGTACAGGCCGCTTTGTACGACCAAGTTATGTAGCAATATTATCCAACTAAGTGAACTAATCACGTATCTAAATTTCTATCATTTTCAAATTTGTCATCGTGTACCCTGACCTATTCTAAAATATCTACAAGCATAACAATTAGTAAAGTTCCTTATTGGTTGATAACTGTCCGAAAATCATAACACTTTTCTCTGACTGCACACATTCTAGTCCTGTGGTACTAAGTATACCTTAAACATGTGAAAGGTATATAGCCAGTGCACTATAAAGTCAGTGAAAGTACCATTCATGCTCAGGTTAAACAGGGATAGGCTTATACTAAATAAGGATAGGCCTATGACATCTTATTGTGGTTTGTAGATTTGTCTATATCTACATTTGATATAATCTATAGTTAATTTAAAAGTATTGTAGATGGAAGATGTGAAGCCATAGAAGATTAAGAGGGGAAAGTTATGGTGGGGCCACAGAAGATGGAGAGGGTTTAGTTATGGTGGGGCCATAGAAGATTGAGAGGGGGAAGTTATGGTGGAACCATAGAAGATGGAGAGGGGGAAGTTATGGTGGGGCCATAGAAGATGGAGAGGGGGAAGTTATGGTGGGGCCATAGAAGATGGAGAGGGGGAAGTTATGGTGGGGCCATAGAAGATGGAGAGGGGGAAGTTATGGTGGGGCCATAGAAGATGGAGAGGGGGAAGTTATGGTGGGGCCATAGAAGATGGAGAGGGGGAAGTTATGGTGGGGCCATAGAAGATGGAGAGGGGGAAGTTATGGTGGGGCCATAGAAGATGGAGAGGGGGAAGTTATGGTGGGGCCATAGAAGATGGAGAGGGGGAAGTTATGGTGGGGCCATAGAAGATGGAGAGGGGGAAGTTATGGTGGGGCCATAGAAGATTAAGAGGGGGAAGTTATGGTGGGGCCATAGATGATTAAGAGAGGGAAGTTATGGTGGGGCCATATAAGATTAAGAGGGGTTCCTTATTCAATATCTCCACCATAACTTTTTGGGCAAGGTTAGGGTAATTTTCGTGTTACCAGACAGTTCCACATTGCCGATCATGTAAGATAATATATAATAATTTAACGGTAATTATCTTTTTTTATTCGTATCCATGATAGCTACTTGTAAGTATCATGGATACCAAAAAAGGGTTAAAACAACTATCTTATTTCCCTTTTAATTGATCGAAAATGTGGAACAGTTCGATAACTTGAAACCTACCCTTTATTTCTCCACAATTTTAATTTGTCTTCGTACTTTTACACTTTAGTCTAAAAGGTCAGTCCCCTCGTTTTAGCTGGTCAAGAGAGGACTATGATATAGTGTGACTAGGAAGCAATTTCTTAGGAAGTATAAAGAGTTGGTCAATGCGTAACAACTGTCTGACTTTTTACCAAAAAAGAGGAACTGACTGTCTGCAAATGCCTAACATTGTGGAAATGTAGTCACTGATCTTAGGCTTTAAATCGGTGATTATAATCATTGATAAAAAGATCATCTCTCTACGACAATAAATGATTAGACCAAAATACAATAGTAATTTATCATTTGAAACACTTTCAGTCTATCGTCTTTCGTCGGACATTCCCCACAAGAAATCCTGAGGATAATGTCTTTATTATGATATTTTACGATAAAATACCATCACTATTTACCGTAATAGACAATAACTAATAAATAACTTGGCAAATCAATTCTGATTTATTTTCTCATTTCCGTGAAAGTTTACAACAAAAAACTTGTCTAATATGTACTTCATTTCAAAATGATTGTAAATGACAATGTCATTTTTTTCTTATTTCAATGATTAAAAGAAAAAAATTATTACATAAATAAATCATATTTTTACTTTGTTATATCAAAAGAAAGAGACTTAAAATTATTTAATAATAAAACAATACCAGTTATAATACATAAATTAAATGATTGAATATAATATAAATTTCTTCATAGTTCGAAAAAGAAGAATGTTGAACATGAACATGTTGAAAATGATAGACAATGAAGGTGAAATCAAATGCTGCTTACATTTTTATTTAATATTCTAACTATACAAAGGTAATATTAATATATTACTCTCATAATGCTTGGCCCAAAGTTGGTCGTGGTAAACTCGTATAGTTGAATACTCATTTTTATATGTCACTATAATAAACTGCATGTCATTTCAAAGAGTGTTATATTTTGACATTAAACTCTAAGTAATAAACTGAAATTAGAGGAAATGAAAATGTTTTTCTTTCCTTTTCAGTGTTTAATTCCTCATTATTGTTGTTTGGAATGAAAAAATGTATTTTTGAGATTAGATATGAAAACAATGGATAAAAAGTCTGTTTTTCTGTTCCTATTTAGGCTACGTAATGCCTATTTAAATATACATTATTATTTGTTTCCTGAGTTGCTGTAATTTTGCATACTTACTAATATTAAAATTATATATACTGATATTTGTATCATACATACAAATGATTTCAATGAATCAAATGTATAAATTTTAATTATGTATCCTAAATACAACTCTGCATTTCACTATTCAGTGCAACTTTTTACTGCTGTATCCTAGATACAAATCTGCATTTCACTATTCAGTGCAACTTTTTACTGCTGTATCCTAGATACAACTCTGCATTTCACTATTCAGTACAACTTTTTACTGCTGTATCCTAGATACAACTCTGCATTTCACTATTCAGTACAACTTTTTACTGCTGTATCCTAGATACAACTCTGCATTTCACTATTCAGTACAACTTTTTACTGCTGTATCCTAGATACAACTCTGCATTTCACTATTCAGTACAACTTTTTACTGCTGTATCCTAGATACAACTCTGCATTTCACTATTCAGTGCAACTTTTTACTGCTGTATCCTAGATACAACTCTGCATTTCACTATTCAGTACAACTTTTTACTGCTGTATCCTAGATACAACTCTGCATTTCACTATTCAGTACAACTTTTTACTGCTGTATCCTAGATACAAATCTGCATTTCACTATTCAGTGCAACTTTTTACTGCTGTATCCTAGATACAACTCTGCATTTCACTATTCAGTACAACTTTTTACTGCTGTATCCTAGATACAACTCTGCATTTCACTATTCAGTACAACTTTTTACTGCTGTATCCTAGATACAACTCTGCATTTCACTATTCAGTGCAACTTTTTACTGCTGTATCCTAGATACAACTCTGCATTTCACTATTCAGTACAACTTTTTACTGCTGTATCCTAGATACAACTCTGCATTTCACTATTCAGTACAACTTTTTACCACTGTATCCTAGATACAACTCTGCATTTTACTATTCAGGGCAACTTTTTACTGCTGTATCCTAGATACAACTCTGCATTTCACTATTCAGTGCAACTTTTTACCACTGTATCCTAGATACAACTCTGCATTTTACTATTCAGGGCAACTTTTTACTGCTGTATCCTAGATACAACTCTGCATTTCACTATTCAGTGCAACTTTTTACTGCTGTATCCTAGATACAACTCTGCATTTCACTATTCAGTGCAACTTTTTACTGCTGTATCCTAGATACAACTCTGCATTTCACTATTCAGTGCAACTTTTTACAACTGTATCCTAGATACAACTCTGCATTTCACTATTCAGTGCAACTTTTTACTGCTGTATCCTAGATACAACTCTGCATTTCACTATTCAGTGCAACTTTATACCGCTGTATCCTAGATACAACTCTGCATTTCACTATTCAGTGCAACTTTTTACTGCTGTATCCTAGATACAACTCTGCATTTCACTATTCAGTGCAACTTTATACCGCTGTATCCTAGATACAACTCTGCATTTCACTATTCAGTGCAACTTTTTACCGCTGTATCCTAGATACAACTCTGCATTTCACTATTCAGTGCAACTTTTTACTGCTGTATCCTAGATACAACTCTCCATTTCACTATTCAGTGCAACTTTTTACTGCTGTATCCTAGATACAACTCTGCATTTCACTATTCAGTGCAACTTTTTACCGCTGTATCCTAGCTACTTCTCTCTGTAGATACACATTTTAATCCTTTTCAATCCGACACAGCAAATCACTTCATATCTCCTACTTCAGGAAATAGACTTACTATGTTAATGTGATCTACATCTTAGCTATGCTTCACCTAGTCTACCTAACTTTTTTCACTCAAATTATGGTAAAGGTCATGCAAAAACACTATTATACCATTCATTCTAAGACAATGAATGGACTATTTTCTAGCTAGAAATGTGTATCCTGTTTACCCAAAGTATTACTTAAGAATATTTTTTACCATCAAAATATCGAATTTATTTATTTATATTTATATCTAATATTCTATATAATTCTATGTATGTTAAATAATCTTCATTATTGCTTGTTTTATTCCGTATATATTCAATTGAATTATACAGTCATTACATTCAATTAAAATTACACCATTTAAACTTAAGTGAAACATTTCACATAAGAGTGCACCACGTGGTAAACAATCATATAATTGGTATCCATGATACCTGCAGGTATCATGGATACCAATTAAAATTAAAAAAAAATTATTTTAATATCGTCTTTCTTTTCTTATATGACCGAAGATGTGATACCGACCGATAATTCGTAACTTACTCTACCTATATACCATTGAAGTCAATTAAGATACTCATGTATATTTTTTCCCCTGTATAATCATATGCTGCACACAGACATTCCAGTTCACTTTCAGTTAAAATTCCGGAATTGGTTCCAGTTGGCTGGGCAGTAGCTCTAGCCTTCCATAATGTGCTATTGGTAGAGAAAATACATTTGAAAATTTAGGTATTTCACATATTTTCTATTGTTTATGATGTCTATATATGTAAAAAGGATTTTATAAAAATTTTGATACCTAAAATACTGTAATAACAAAATATATCAATTCATTTTCCTTTACAGTTTTAATAATATAAGTATCCATTATAGTCTATTGCATTTACAGAAAATTCCATTAAACAATAGCATTAACACATATTTGCTATTTTTATGAATATGTCTATATAAAAAGGATATTTTTTTCATGAAATCATATATCTAAGGTACTGTAATATCAACTAATTAATTTTCCATTTCTGTTTTAATTATATAACCTTCCATTATTGTCGATTGCATTAAATTGTCATTGTTAAATTTCGCAATCTGGAACATAGTCGTCTTGTTATAATTACTATTGTATTTTGGTCTAATCATTTATTATCGTAGAGATGATCTTTTTATCATCAATATTAAAACCCGACGTTCGGCAAATCATAATATTCTTTAAAAAATTATAAGTTGAACATTCTTGCAATTCTTTTCCAAATAAATTGATAATTATTTTTCCCCCTGGAATAATAATGCAGTTGTATATCATTTATATATTTGTATGACAAGCAATCAGAACGTAACCTTTACTACGCTTCGTCCTTGCATTTTTGGTTTGAATTTAACATAGCTATAAACTTTTTATATCAGGTTCTTATATGTCGGTGTGTGTTTAAAACATTATAAAGTTGCTCCAATTAACCAGTTTAATTCTGCATTCTTGACTATTTAAAGCCAAACTACAGCTCACCGTCTTAACTTCCTATTTCAAAATGCGAATAATAAATTTAATTAATTCTTTGACCATTTGGATAATGTCATCATATTGCAAAAGGTAAACCTTGAGGATAACATAACGTTTGATTTATAGAGAATGTATATATATATTTTTCCGGCAAACAATTATTCTTTAGCTTCTAAATGAAGTGCCCACAGAGCAATGAGGATAGTAGAGACAATTAGATAGAGGCATTTCTATACTTATTTGTTTGAATTCTAAATATAAACATTTCGCTACAATTCCTTACGTTTCTACTGTACCCCTCTTGCTCTAAATTCTAAACATAAACATTCCGCTCGACTACAATTAACCGCTGTTAAATATGCTCCTCTATAATTTCAATCCTCTTTTGACATTTAGAACAATTCGACGTCCTTCGACACCAGAATTCCTTCATGGTTATCTTCCTATGGAGACTGTCCTGGTAATGGTATAACCAGTTGGTTAGTTAGGATCTAGAGTGCCTTGACTTGGTAACCTCTGTCTGTAATTACATTTTAGTCCATAGTTTCCATCGCAAACTAACTGATTGCCATCTGCAGGGTGTGGTAAAAACCTGAAAATGAAACTGAATTCTGCCCTTCGTAACCTTAGTAATATAGGTTCTGAAACTGAAAGGTATCGGCCAAGTCCCTGGTTATTGCACGGACTTCATTTTCAATCACATAAAAACTATATTTAATAATTGAAATAAGTTAAATAATTATTATTATATAATTTGTTTTTCCTATATGATCGAAAATGTGCAATAGTTCAATAACTTGGAACTTACCCTAAACCTTGTAATACATGGTAAACGTAATAAGATTTATTTTTGAAAAATGATTATAATAAGAAAGACTGCATGCCTAAATAATTCGATTAAAGATATATAAGCTGTGTATTAGAATTATTTCTTTATTAGTTATAATTTCAGATATCCTTCTTGTTTCTCTATGAATATGTACTGTTTTTATCATTTTTAAAGTACTTTGTTTCAGTTCATTAATAATATGATAGATGCAGTGGATTATTATTTTCATAACCATTTAAATCTAGTGGTGACTATAAACATATCAATCGATTAGAACATGACTTGTGTTGATGTTGGGTGCGGTAGTCCCTATATTTATAAGTTCAAGTGCAAAGTTAACTGCGTAAATGTACAATCTAGTTACCACGATCAGGGTCCTATGTGGGACAACTTACCTTGATCAACTTATAGGGTTAACTCCCTAGTTATCGACTGGTTCTTCATTTGCGATCTTATAACAATAACATAAATATATAATTGAGTTATTTTAATTGGTATCTATGATACCTGCAAGTAACACATTTTAAATCTCATAAAAAATGTATAAATTATTGAACTCGTATTTTTATTTGTATCCATGATACCTGCAGGTATTATGGATACCAATTGAAATAAGAGTTAGATCTTTTTTTCTTAACGATTGACAAAATGGTGTGTTCATACCTGATCTAAGAGTGCTCTGGTTCTTGTCAGGTATTTATTTCTGTCCAAGGCCCCCACGCCTGTCCAGTCGCCGCCGCCACCGCTTCTATCTTTTGACGGCAACTGGTCCGGTGATTAGGATTGTGTGTCGCTGTGTCTGATCAACTTGTTCTTATGATCCTACGACCTTTCAAGGTTTTAAAAAATAGAATCTATGGAAAAACATGCTGCTGATATCATGTGGCCATACATGTATTACATTTATCATCCATCTTTAAATAGCAAGGAACGTTCTGATTATTTTAATAGTAGCTTATTTAAAATTGTATTTGGTATTTAATTCGTATGTAGCATAATCAACTACCAATGCTTTACGATAACTATTAACTTTTCTTATTTACAAGAGGAAGACGAAACAAACCCTTATCTGATAGCTACATTAATTACTGCCATACTGATTTAAACACTTCACTGTATATTTAAATTGTATATTCTATTTTAAGAAGATATTTTCAATTACAAAAAATATATTTAAATTCATATTTTTTAGAACCAATCTTCTAACTTTTTTTTTCGATTATATAAAATTCCTATTTAATTGTGATACTCCAATGTTTATTTCTGTGAATTTGTGCCTGTACCAGAAATGATCCACCACCCAGTTAATGGCCAAGTCTCTCCACTAAGCTATATTCTTCATTACCATATCGAACATCTGGGAACACACTATTCCAAGATAAGCCTGGAATGCGGAATGATTCCCATCTCTCATTTGGGAATCACTGTATTCCCGTGACAGTTTGAATGTTCTTAAGATTTTCTTCATTATTTGTAAATGTTATTTTGACATTCTATCATGGTATTTAAACTCGTGTGATGACTTTAGAACCTTTAGTTGATATAAACATATGTATTGCGCAATTTCGATAGCTATTCTTAAACACAATAGGAATAGAATTAAAATAATGTTAATTAAATTTTAATTCGTCAATCTATATTCAAAAATTAATTAAACTATTCAATTTTAGCAAATGTTATTTTAATTCATCAATCTCTATTCAAAAAATTAATTAAACTATTAAAATTTGCTACGTCCACCATTTGTTATGAACTCGCACTTCAATTATTTCAAATTAACTTCAATTAAAAGTCCTGCTCATTAATATTTTCCCATGCACAGTATATAGGGATTCCCTTAGTGATGGTATAACTGTATTCCCTTTGATAGAGCGAAGGACCCATGGTATCCTCTTCAGCTGATCCTTTGACCTAAGATGATACTATGCATCGCACAGTAAAGATGTCCATTTCTAATTTACTAACTAGCTCCCTAACCTTCAATTTAAATTAACCATAATAATCTGTCTGGTTTGCCTTAGTGCAACACTCGTACATCTCGTATCCTTGCTACAGCTTTATAATAATAATATTTAATAGATTAGGGTTTTTTCGGCATCATTGATACAAAATTATTTCCGTATCACTGATACCATATTATTTTCGTATCACTGATACCGCATTCTTTCCGTATCCCTGATGCCACATTCTATTTTGTTTAAATTTTCTTAAAAAGATAAGGTTTTCAATCTTATTTTAAAATATTTATTTGTAATACCATTTTATTTTTAGTGAATATTGTTCAGAGTGTTATTTACCATTCGAAATCTTCAAACGAAACCATCAATGTTAGCTTTTTCTAATACCTTCCTATAAGTTCCTTCCACAGTTCGTACATGTGAGCTCTAATAGCTGGTTTAGGTTGCTAATAGGTCAATATGGCGTGACCTCTACATGTGTTCCAATTGATTTCGAAAGCAGTGTAACGTGGGTAAAAGTGATCTTTTCAATATCCATTTCATTTGAAATTCATATCATGGGAAAAATCTTTCACGGGTCAGTGCTTTTTAAAATTCTCATGAAGCCTCATGTCTAGGAATCTTTTATTTATTATTTTTATTATTCTTCGAACAAGCCTATAAAAATTTGAGATGCAATGCTTTCTAGTACATTTTGACCGGTCGTACATCTGGTCGCATGGTACGAAGATAAAAAAAAACACTTTAACTCTAAACGTTATGTATTATTCATTAATTATTTCTTCAGCACATAGATTGCATGAATGCAATTACAGTTTAGAATATTCATCGCTTCAAAATGTACAAAGTCCTGTTTTTTTTGGTCCCAAGGTGATCTGGCTAGGTGTGAGCACACCTACTTATATCTTAGTCTGGACACAAAACTGGATGCCAAAGAAATAGGAAATGGATTCTGGAACCTTACGAGCTGATAGCCCGTTTTTAAATAAGGGATAGCCCGTGTTTGAATAAGGGATAGCCCGTGTTTAAATAAGGGACAGCCCGTGTTTAAATAAGGGACAGCCCGTGTTTAAATAAGGGACAGCCCGTGTTTAAATAAGGGACAGCCCGTGTTTAAATAAGGGACAGCCCGTGTTTAAATAAGGGACAGCCCGTGTTTAAATAAGGGACAGCCCGTGTTTAAATAAGGGATAGCCCGTGTTTAAATAAGGGACAGCCCGTGTTTAAATAAGGGATAGCCCGTGTTTAAATAAGGGACAGCCCGTGTTTAAATAAGGGACAGCCCGTGTTTAAATAAGGGATAGCCCGTGTTTAAATAAGGGATAGCCCGTGTTTAAATAAGGGATAGCCCGTGTTTAAATAAGGGATAGCCCGTGTTTAAATAAGGGACAGCCCGTGTTTAAATAAGGGATAGCCCGTGTTTAAATAAGGGATAGCCCGTGTTTAAATAAGGGATAGCCCGTGTTTAAATAAGGGACAGCCCGTGTTTAAATAAGGGACAGCCCGTGTTTAAATAAGGGATAGCCCGTGTTTAAATAGGGGATAGCCCGTGTTTAAATAAGGGACAGCCCGTGTTTAAATAAGGGACAGCCCGTGTTTAAATAAGGGACAGCCCGTGTTTAAATAAGGGATAGCCCGTGTTTAAATAAGGGATAGCCCGTGTTTAAATAAGGGACAGCCCGTGTTTAAATAAGGGACAGCCCGTGTTTAAATAAGGGACAGCCCGTGTTTAAATAAGGGACAGCCCGTGTTTAAATAAGGGATAGCCCGTGTTTAAATAAGGGACAGCCCGTGTTTAAATAAGGGATAGCCCGTGTTTAAATAAGGGACAGCCCGTGTTTAAATAAGGGATAGCCCGTGTTTAAATAAGGGATAGCCCGTGTTTAAATAAGGGATAGCCCGTGTTTAAATAAGGGATAGCCCGTGTTTAAATAAGGGACAGCCCGTGTTTAAATAAGGGATAGCCCGTGTTTAAATAAGGGATAGCCCGTGTTTAAATAAGGAACAGCCCGTGTTTAAATAAGGGACAGCCCGTGTTTAAATAAGGGACAGCCCGTGTTTAAATAAGGGATAGCCCGTGTTTAAATAGGGGATAGCCCGTGTTTAAATAAGGGACAGCCCGTGTTTAAATAAGGGACAGCCCGTGTTTAAATAAGGGACAGCCCGTGTTTAAATAAGGGATAGCCCGTGTTTAAATAAGGGATAGCCCGTGTTTAAATAAGGGACAGCCCGTGTTTAAATAAGGGACAGCCCGTGTTTAAATAAGGGACAGCCCGTGTTTAAATAAGGGACAGCCCGTGTTTAAATAAGGGATAGCCCGTGTTTAAATAAGGGACAGCCCGTGTTTAAATAAGGGATAGCCCGTGTTTAAATAAGGGACAGCCCGTGTTTAAATAAGGGATAGCCCGTGTTTAAATAAGGGATAGCCCGTGTTTAAATAAGGGATAGCCCGTGTTTAAATAAGGGATAGCCCGTGTTTAAATAAGGGACAGCCCGTGTTTAAATAAGGGATAGCCCGTGTTTAAATAAGGGATAGCCCGTGTTTAAATAAGGAACAGCCCGTGTTTAAATAAGGGACAGCCCGTGTTTAAATAAGGGACAGCCCGTGTTTAAATAAGGGATAGCCCGTGTTTAAATAGGGGATAGCCCGTGTTTAAATAAGGGACAGCCCGTGTTTAAATAAGGGACAGCCCGTGTTTAAATAAGGGACAGCCCGTGTTTAAATAAGGGATAGCCCGTGTTTAAATAAGGGACAGCCCGTGTTTAAATAAGGGATAGCCCGTGTTTAAATAAGGGACAGCCCGTGTTTAAATAAGGGATAGCCCGTGTTTAAATAAGGGATAGCCCGTGTTTAAATAAGGGATAGCCCGTGTTTAAATAAGGAATAGCCCGTGTTTAAATAGGGGATAGCCCGTGTTTAAATAGGGGATAGCCTGTGTTTAAATAAGGGATAGCCCGTGTTTAAATAAGGGATAGCCCGTGTTTAAATAAGGGACAGCCCGTGTTTAAATAAGGGACAGCCCGTGTTTAAATAAGGGATAGCCCGTGTTTAAATAAGGGACAGCCCGTGTTTAAATAAGGGATAGCCCGTGTTTAAATAAGGGACAGCCCGTGTTTAAATAAGGGATAGCCCGTGTTTAAATAAGGGACAGCCCGTGTTTAAATAAGGGACAGCCCGTGTTTAAATAAGGGATAGCCCGTGTTTAAATAGGGGATAGCCCGTGTTTAAATAAGGGACAGCCCGTGTTTAAATAAGGGACAGCCCGTGTTTAAATAAGGGACAGCCCGTGTTTAAATAAGGGATAGCCCGTGTTTAAATAAGGGATAGCCCGTGTTTAAATAAGGGACAGCCCGTGTTTAAATAAGGGACAGCCCGTGTTTAAATAAGGGACAGCCCGTGTTTAAATAAGGGACAGCCCGTGTTTAAATAAGGGATAGCCCGTGTTTAAATAAGGGACAGCCCGTGTTTAAATAAGGGATAGCCCGTGTTTAAATAAGGGACAGCCCGTGTTTAAATAAGGGATAGCCCGTGTTTAAATAAAGGATAGCCCGTGTTTAAATAAGGGATAGCCCGTGTTTAAATAAGGGATAGCCCGTGTTTAAATAAGGGATAGCCCGTGTTTAAATAAGGGACAGCCCGTGTTTAAATAAGGGATAGCCCGTGTTTAAATAAGGGATAGCCCGTGTTTAAATAAGGAACAGCCCGTGTTTAAATAAGGGACAGCCCGTGTTTAAATAAGGGACAGCCCGTGTTTAAATAAGGGATAGCCCGTGTTTAAATAGGGGATAGCCCGTGTTTAAATAAGGGACAGCCCGTGTTTAAATAAGGGACAGCCCGTGTTTAAATAAGGGACAGCCCGTGTTTAAATAAGGGATAGCCCGTGTTTAAATAAGGGATAGCCCGTGTTTAAATAAGGGACAGCCCGTGTTTAAATAAGGGACAGCCCGTGTTTAAATAAGGGACAGCCCGTGTTTAAATAAGGGACAGCCCGTGTTTAAATAAGGGATAGCCCGTGTTTAAATAAGGGACAGCCCGTGTTTAAATAAGGGATAGCCCGTGTTTAAATAAGGGACAGCCCGTGTTTAAATAAGGGATAGCCCGTGTTTAAATAAGGGATAGCCCGTGTTTAAATAAGGGATAGCCCGTGTTTAAATAAGGGATAGCCCGTGTTTAAATAAGGGACAGCCCGTGTTTAAATAAGGGATAGCCCGTGTTTAAATAAGGGATAGCCCGTGTTTAAATAAGGAACAGCCCGTGTTTAAATAAGGGACAGCCCGTGTTTAAATAAGGGACAGCCCGTGTTTAAATAAGGGATAGCCCGTGTTTAAATAGGGGATAGCCCGTGTTTAAATAAGGGACAGCCCGTGTTTAAATAAGGGACAGCCCGTGTTTAAATAAGGGATAGCCCGTGTTTAAATAAGGGACAGCCCGTGTTTAAATAAGGGATAGCCCGTGTTTAAATAAGGGACAGCCCGTGTTTAAATAAGGGATAGCCCGTGTTTAAATAAGGGATAGCCCGTGTTTAAATAAGGGATAGCCCGTGTTTAAATAAGGAATAGCCCGTGTTTAAATAGGGGATAGCCCGTGTTTAAATAGGGGATAGCCTGTGTTTAAATAAGGGATAGCCCGTGTTTAAATAAGGGATAGCCCGTGTTTAAATAAGGGATAGCCCGTGTTTAAATAAGGGACAGCCCGTGTTTAAATAAGGGATAGCCCGTGTTTAAATAAGGGACAGCCCGTGTTTAAATAAGGGATAGCCCGTGTTTAAATAAGGGACAGCCCGTGTTTAAATAAGGGATAGCCCGTGTTTAAATAAGGGATAGCCCGTGTTTAAATAAGGGATAGCCCGTGTTTAAATAAGGGATAGCCCGTGTTTAAATAGGGGATAGCCCGTGTTTAAATAGGGGATAGCCCGTGTTTAAATAGGGGATAGCCCGTGTTTAAATAAGGGATAGCCCGTGTTTAAATAAGGGATAGCCCGTGTTTAAATAAGGGACAGCCCGTGTTTAAATAAGGGACAGCCCGTGTTTAAATAAGGGACACCCCGTGTTTAAATAAGGGACAGCCCGTGTTTAAATAAGGGACAGCCCGTGTTTAAATAAGGGACAGCCCGTGTTTAAATAAGGGATAGCCCGTGTTTAAATAAGGGACAGCCCGTGTTTAAATAAGGGATAGCCCGTGTTTAAATAAGGGACAGCCCGTGTTTAAATAAGGGATAGCCCGTGTTTAAATAAGGGACAGCCCGTGTTTAAATAAGGGATAGCCCGTGTTTAAATAAGGGATAGCCCGTGTTTAAATAAGGGATAGCCCGTGTTTAAATAAGGGATAGCCCGTGTTTAAATAAGGGACAGCCCGTGTTTAAATAAGGGATAGCCCGTGTTTAAATAAGGGATAGCCCGTGTTTAAATAAGGGATAGCCCGTGTTTAAATAAGGAACAGCCCGTGTTTAAATAAGGGACAGCCCGTGTTTAAATAAGGGACAGCCCGTGTTTAAATAAGGGATAGCCCGTGTTTAAATAGGGGATAGCCCGTGTTTAAATAAGGGACAGCCCGTGTTTAAATAAGGGATAGCCCGTGTTTAAATAAGGGATTGCCCGTGTTTAAATAAGGGACAGCCCGTGTTTAAATAAGGGACAGCCCGTGTTTAAATAAGGGACAGCCCGTGTTTAAATAAGGGACAGCCCGTGTTTAAATAAGGGATAGCCCGTGTTTAAATAAGGGACAGCCCGTGTTTAAATAAGGGATAGCCCGTGTTTAAATAAGGGACAGCCCGTGTTTAAATAAGGGATAGCCCGTGTTTAAATAAGGGATAGCCCGTGTTTAAATAAGGGATAGCCCGTGTTTAAATAAGGGATAGCCCGTGTTTAAATAAGGGACAGCCCGTGTTTAAATAAGGGATAGCCCGTGTTTAAATAAGGGATAGCCCGTGTTTAAATAAGGAACAGCCCGTGTTTAAATAAGGGACAGCCCGTGTTTAAATAAGGGACAGCCCGTGTTTAAATAAGGGATAGCCCGTGTTTAAATAGGGGATAGCCCGTGTTTAAATAAGGGACAGCCCGTGTTTAAATAAGGGACAGCCCGTGTTTAAATAAGGGACAGCCCGTGTTTAAATAAGGGACAGCCCGTGTTTAAATAAGGGACAGCCCGTGTTTAAATAAGGGATAGCCCGTGTTTAAATAAAGGATAGCCCGTGTTTAAATAAGGGATAGCCCGTGTTTAAATAAAGGATAGCCCGTGTTTAAATAAAGGACAGCCTGTGTTTAAATAAATGATAGCCTGTATTTGAATAGTATAGCCCGTATTAAAAAAAAGTAACCCATATTTGACTCCGAATAGGTTTTTTTTAACATTCCTTGTAAAAGACTGCATTCACAGAGTAGCTTTTCACCAGTCATGAGCATTGTCACCAATTGGTATTTATTTTCCCCCTCATATTTCATTTTCTTTTTAATCCACGTCTGCCACATGTCCTTTAATTCCAATGCAGACGTTAAACCCATTAGTTGATCAATTAATTGTACATATACCTTCATCGGCATCCTACTGACTTCTCGTCACGTGATCGTATTTTTACTCCATCCATCAGCGATTTTTAATTTATATCAACTGTACCTATTTAAATATAGATGGTAAAATGTTGCTGAACGTTAAAAAATAAAATTAGTGTAAGTTCCGAGATGTCGAACATTTCCTCATTTCTAATCATAAAAAAATTATTAAATATCATTTTAATTTAATTTTAATTATTATACGTTTATTTTCTTACATGGTCGAAAATGTGGAACAGTCCGATAACTCAGAACATCCCCTATAGGGATGAATATATATACCGTATTGATAATAACTACATGATTGAATTCGATAGTTCTTCCTACAATTAATAATGATATATTTATTCCATGCCCCCGATTGTTATAGTTGCGTTAATTAGACAATTATGTCGAAATTATGCGTGACAAGATGAACAGAGATGAATGTACCATCAATTACAGTCTATCCTTGAGAAAGCCTTTGTAGACTATTTACAATTATCTAATTAAAATACAGTTAACCCTTTTGTCATTTCATCAGATGACGAAATGGCTTCCTTTTTAATAACTATTTTATACATATTTTATTGATATTCTGTGGATTCTTTGCTTACTCTATAGCCGTCAGAGGCTCCATCCTGAAGCTGTCTGTGGTGAATGGAAGAGAAGGGGGTTGGCGTCCCTTGGGGTCTTGAATTGTTGTAATTTGGAATATGTCTTGTCTTTTTTCATTTGTACCATTTTTTAAACGCTACTTGCAGTTTTAGAGGATAGCACTAAGGTTATGCTCTTCAACTACGAGGTCTTAGATTCTGTATTAGGTAGATTCGTAGGCTTCATTTACTATCACCTCTTCATTTTCCTCTTTCATCCGTGAGTGCAGCCACCGGTGCTTGTGTCCTTTTTCGTTACATTCCTTGGTAAGTGACTGCATTCACGGAGTAGCTTTTCTACATCCAAAAATTCTTGTGTGAGTGCTTCTTGGTATGATGTCTCTCTCTCTGATAGTACATCTAACTTATTGGACAGGAAATAAGCCTTGCTAAATCACTGTGTTTCGCAGATGTTAAAAAAACACACTATCATGCTCTTACTCAGTTATATTGATGTAGAGAAACTGACTATCTGTGTAATACCCTGAAAAAGGTCATGTCCTGAATTGAGAGGAATCCTATTCTTTGAACGCTAGCGTGAGTTCCACTGGTAACAGAATTAATTGAAAATAATTGAATTTAACAAATAAAGGGTAGAGTAAGTTACGAATTATCGGTCAATACTACATCTTCGGTCATATAAGAAAAAATAATATAAAAACTGTAATTATTAGATAGCACTGTGTAATAATAAAAAAATTCATAATTTTTTCCCTTATATGTCCGAAGATGTAGTACCGACCGATAATTCGTAACTTACCCTATATTCAAAATGGGAAAATTAAATCTTCAAAATAATTGAAAAACTGTCATTACGTAAAATCATATTTGTTTTGTTTAAAAAGATCATATTTTCTATTAATTTTTATTCATAATTGTGTATTCAAAGTATAAATTACCGTATAGAGTCTAGACTTGAATTATATTTGTGAAAACTGTTCAAATAAGTGAATTTGCCTATTTTTTAAGTTCCTAGACATACATTGCCTAATAATCACCAATTTACATACAGCTACCAATTTACTTACGGTGACATATAACATCCTATTCCATAATCTTCCTATCCCCACTTCCTGCTTAAACTGGATCACTTTGATAGAAGTGTTGTTAGCCTTTCGAAAGAAGAAACGGAACTCGATGGCAGTCATTTGATATATTATTGAGTGCAATAGATTGGTAGGCCTGGAGATAGATTGGTATAGACCTTCGTCAAGTACATCTTCTTACTTGGAAATATACATTTCCGTCACTAATATATATTTTTTATCAAAGCTAAATTATTATACCAATCATGTCTATTCTTTACCTTGTTCAGAATAAAGAAACAAAGTTATTATATAGTATTTTTAAAACTCTGATTGCTATACAAAATTATAGTAAAACTAATATTCTTTTATTCTATAAAGTACCAAACTATTTTACAGCATACTCACAACTCTGATTGCTATATACATATTAAAATGCAAGACTGAGGTAAATCTACTAGAAATATTATCAGTAAAATCGCTAACTAGTCTAAGAGTGGCAAGGTAGTAATTTTCTCCCCAGGGTTAAGGGGTCAAACCCCCCAACCATTTCCAACCATCAAAATACCCCCCCCCCCTCCACCCCCAGTCTTCTTTGAAATCATTTCAATGCCATGTTCATCCATCTTACCATGGGTAACGAGATCATTAAAAACTCGGTATCCTTGATACAAAAAACACTGAGTGGTATCCTTGATACAAAAAACACTGAGCTTTTTTTTTTGTCTGTTGACTTTGAAATGAAATGGTGTATGGACAAAAAATTCTGTTATTGATTTCGAAAACAGTTTTTGCCAAACCATTCATTAGATGCAAGTAATGATGGAGGTTACTACCAAATAACACTTGAAAATGTGAATGCAGTTCATTGATCAAATGTTCACTCCTGTGGAAAACCTTATAGAATAATAATATATATGTGTGTGTATTTCCAGGTACTTATTGTTAATCTTTAATTAATTGAGGATCAATTTGAGAATTTAAACAGTTTATAGTCAACTCTACACAACCTTTGGCAATATTGTTATTTTTTATATACTCCATTCTATTATGTTACAGGCATCAGTCAATTAATAAATTTAGCTAAATCTGAGGACACCAGAAGTGCGGCTCCAACTTTATATGTAAATTTTGAATATTAATAGCAATAGTAGTTCAAACTATTCATATTTTTTACAAACATAATGAATAAATGCCTCGCTATGTAATATCCATTTAATAATAGTGGCTTGTGTCTGTCTGTCTGTCACACTAACGGTGACTAACCCAATGATACGCTTGGTAAGCAGGTGGTAGCATGAGTTTTAATAATATTTTCAATGATTTAATTTTATTATATTCAGTTGAAAATATTGGAGTAAAAGCTGAGCCAGGGACAATAATACATAAGTTAAGTTATCATCAGTGTCCATAATATCGATACTCGTACACTAGTACTTTATAACTTTAGAGTCTTAAGAGTTTCCAATGTAACAACACTCTTCAAGATGAATGGTAATTAATTTGAAGATTAGCGTTTGAGTAGCATTGATACACAAACACACGTATCACAGATACACGTTTCATATGTATACGTATCACAGATACATGCATCACAAATACACGTATCATAGATGTACGTATCACAGATACACGTTTCATAGATTCACGTACCACAGATACACGTATCATAGATACTCGATTATTTTCATTAACTTTTATTATTTAGTTTCAATACACCAGTCTTAATTGTGAATTCTGTTATTAAATTTTAATGATTTTAATTAAAGTGCCAACCCTTAAATGTAGAGATAGATTAAATTCACTGACTGCAGTTAATACAGCCAGTGTATTACAGACTGTGTAATGTAATCTAAGATCTACTGTATATTATACTCATAATTATGGTCTGTATAATTACTCATCTCGTAACTGTACCCTTACTTGGCGCGTGTCGACAGCATTAATAAGTAGTATTTATTGGTAATTACTCAGGAGGCTATTAACTATGTGATGGCACTCTCTGTGTCTCTAACGTACCTTCACTTTCACTGCCTAATCTGTGAACCTACCGACTGGTTTTTGCAGGTTAGACGTTACCAAGAACCAACCTCCTGGTACACTGTGTGTAGTACCTACCAACCTATTGGTACACTGTTGTCTAGTAGACTGGTACCTACCAACTTCTCACAGTGTCTGGTACCTACCAACTTCTCACAGTGTCTGGTACCTACCAACCTCTTAGTATTTGGTGCCTACCAACCCCTTAGTGTCTGGTACCTACCAACCCCTTAGTGTCTGGTACCTACCAACCCCTTAGTGTCTGGTACCTACCAACCCCTTAGTGTCTGGTACCTACCAACCCCTTAGTGTCTGGTACCTACCAACCCCTTAGTGTCTGGTACCTACCAACCTCTTAGTATCTGGTACCCACCAACCCCTTAGTATCTGGTACCTACCAACCCCTTAGTGTCTGGTACCTACCAACCTCTTAGTATCTGGTACCTGCCAACCCCTTAGTGTCTGGTACCTACCAACCTCTTAGTATCTGGTACCTACCAACCCCTTAGTATCTGGTACCTACCAACCCCTTAGTGTCTGGTACCTACCAACCTCTTAGTATCTGGTACCTGCCAACCCCTTAGTGTCTGGTACCTACTAACCTCATGGTACACTGTCTGGTACCTACCAACCTCTTGGTACAGTGTCTGGTACCTTCCAACCTCTCACATTGTCTGGTGCCTACCAACCTCACTGTGTCTAGTACCTACCAACCTCTCACTGTGTCTAGCACCTACCAACCTCTTGGTACACAGTGTCTGGTACCTCTAGATTAAGATCTGCATAAACGTACAATTTAAATCTTCGTGAAAGGGTCTTTAAAAGCTCTTCAAAACCCCACAACCAATTTCTAATAAAATACATTCACTGATAAAGTTTAGATGTGGTAACAGAGATCATCAAAAGAAGAGGTAATGTAGGGCAAGTTCCAAGTTATCGAACCGTTTCAGATTCTCGATTAGATAAGAAAAAAAGTATGTAGCTAAAGATCATTGTTGAAATTTTATCATAGTTTTTGGTACCTGAATAATTGGTATCCATGATACCTGCATGTATCATGGATACCATCATATAAGAAAGAAACCATATAATAATTTTATTATATTAGTATCCATGATACAAACTAAAATAGGTTTCATGGATACTAATATAATAACGTTTTTTCATATAAGACCAAAAATGTGAAACCGATCGATAATTCGTAACTTACCTTAGATGAATCATTGTCCAATGTCACTTAATTAGGGTGGAGACGGGTTATCACGCTTATCACTACTTAGTTAGTAAATTAGTGATCAAGACATGGAGTTCACTACTTAGTTAGTAAATTAGTGATCAAGACATGGTGTTCACTACTTAGTTAGTAAATTAGTGATCAAGACATGGTTTAGTTGTCTACGCCTAGAGTTCACGGTCTTGATTGCTTTATTTGTCATCTCTTGCAGTAAACAAATCTGCCAGCGAGAAAATGGGGCTCTTCGATCATAGATAATAACCTCGTCATTAATTTATTGAGGCAATTTAATTTATTCTGAGAGATAGATTTTATTTAGATATACTCATTTCTTGTTATCTACATTATTATTAGTTGAATAAGTATTAATGATGCCAAATAAGTGCTCCCCTCCAAATACCAGATGTATAATTCCCACTGCCCAAATTCTTGTACGTTTCACTGCATCTTTGCACACAATCTTCTAATAGAAATGCACTGCAAGGTTAACTTGCACACGAAAAAGAAATTTCAGATAGTGCATTAAAAGGCTACCATTAACGAAAATAGAACACAATTGCACAAAGCTATTCTCTAAATTTCACACGACTACAATTTCCTCTCATGGTTCTACCATTTTTTTACTTTGAAGTGATTACTTGAACAACAGTTCTGGGTGTGTGGTATCCATGCTACCAGTATCATGTATGGTATCCATGCTGCCAGATCATGTATGGTGTCCATGCTACTAGTATCATGTATGGTATCCATGCTACCAGTATCATGTATGGTATCCATGCTACCAGTATCATGTATGGTATCCATGCTACCAGTATCATGTATGGTATCCATGCTGCCAGTATCATGTTTGGTATCCATGCTACCAGTATCATGTATGGTATCCATGCTGCCAGTATCATGTATGGTATCCATGCTGCCAGTATCATGTATGGTATCCATGCTGCTAGTATCATGTATGGTATCCATGCTACCAGTATCATGAATGGTATCTATGCTACCAGTATCATGAATGGTATCCATGCTACCAGTATCGTGAATGGTATCCATGCTACCAGTATCATGTATGGTATCCATGCTACCAGTATCATGTATGGTATCCATGCTGCCAGTATCGTGTGTGGCATCCATGCTAGCAGTATCGTGTATGGTATCCATGCTACCAGTATCGTGTATGGTATCCATGCTGCCAGTATCATGTATGGTATCCATGCTGCCAGTATCGTGAATGATATCCATGCTGCCAGTATCGTGTATGGTATCCATGCTACCAGTATCGTGTATGGACGGTATCCATGCTACCAGTGTCGTGTGTGGCATCCATGCTAGCAGTATCGTGTATGGTATCCATGCTACCAGTATCGTGTATGGACGGTATCCATGCTATCAGTATCGTGTATGGACTGTATCCATGCTACAAGTATCTTTTATTGTATTATATCTGATGAAATGAATTTAGAACTATAATATCTGCAAACACCAATGCATTACAACATATAAAGAACAGTATATTTTTCTACTAATGAAATCTGCTGCTTCCCTAAAATACAGGTAACCCTAGTAATTCAGTTGAATGGTGAATAATTGCCCTTCAAGGAACAATTACAACGAAATCAGTTGAAAAATGAACAACTGTTCAGGGATCTGACTTCTTTCTTAAATTGTGTCTTCAATGTTACTTTATTAGTTAATTCTTAGAAGTTAAAGAAGTTAAATCAATTTTAATTTAAAAGGCAGATGTCTAGATGACTTTCATTTTGTGTTTCATTAAAATTTCCACTGCAACCTCTATCCCTTTTACACCAATAATGTAAAACTAGATAGGGCATGCTACTCTGCTTGCCAAGACATACCCCTCTGACATAACTAATTACCTATCAGTAGCATCTGACTAGTCAACCCATTCCATTAGAAGCGACACACTCTTACGCTTCAGAACCGGAAGGAAGTGGGAGAAACCTATCGTACAGAGGGTACTGTCTCTGATAGAAATAACATTTAACTTATAGGGTAGTACATTGAGACTTGGTATGTTAGAATGATGTATATTCTTTATACTGAACTCCCCTGCCAGTTTGCAGTACAACAAACTAGCGAATAAAACAAACTTTATTTCGCCCATTTATATTGAGTTTCATTAATTATTATCTTTAACTTTATAAAAATATATGAAGATGACTTTGAAAAATTGAACAAAGATGACAAGAAATAAATGACTATTATTTTGAAACACATCTTAAATGGCAGTTATGTAGTTTGTTGTATCCGCTAGTTTGTTGTACTGAACACTTCATGATTGTTTAATGGCCTGATAAGGGGGGGGGGGGGGCACATCTTTACACATACACTAGTAATTGATTTCAAAATAAATAAAAGTAAGGAATTTTAACGCACGCTCTTCATTAGGAAGTTAAAGAGGTTTATAGAACGCGCAGCGCATTCTCGAAACTTTGCAAATTGGCCAATTGAGCGAAAATATGCAGTATATTACTATATGCTAACATTCATTGAATTGGTACATGAGCATTGTCACCGACGGTGGTAAGTGACTTTGTTCATGAAGCCACTTTCCTTTCTGACTGCTTCTTCCAGTCCCTTGTATTTAATTTCCTTTTGACGTCAGTGATATGGCCTTTGGTTCCGAAGCAGATGTTAAACCCCTTCTAAATTAATTAATCATTAAATTGGGAAGAAAAACTGAATAAGTATATTTCATATGCACTACTCACACCACACACACTACTACACACCACACACACTACTACACACCACACACACTACTACACACCACACACACTACTACACACCACACACAGCATTACTCATCATCTCTGTGTTAAAAGTGAGCTATGTGCATAGGCGAGTAATGGTATATTTAAGGACACGGAGAGAAAGTGAAATTAGAGGGTCCTACTCCTACCAAATCCAAACCTGTTTGAATTTATCTCACCTGTATATACAGGTATACCTCTAACACACACCTGTATATACAGGCATACCTCTAACACACACCTGTATATACAGGCATACCTCTCACACACACCTTTATATACAGGGATACCTCTAATACACACCTGTATATACAGGTATACCTCTAACACACACCTGTATATACAGGGATACCTCTAATACACACCTGTATATACAGGCATACCTCTCACACACACCTTTATATACAGGCATACCTCTAAGACACACCTGTATATAAAGGTATACCTCTAACACACACCTGTATATACAGGGATACCTCTAATACACACCTGTATATACAGGCATTCCTCTTACACACACCTGTATATACAGGCATACCTCTAACACACACCTGTATATACAGGCATACCTCTAACACACACCTGTATATACAGGCATACCTCTAACACACACCTGTATATACAGGCATACCTCTTACACACACCTGTATATACAGGCATACCTCTAACACACACCTGTATATACAGGCATACCTCTAACACACACCTGTATATGCAGGCATACCTCTTACACACACCTGTATATATTTTTTTATACAGGTATACCTTTAATATTACGAAATTGCTTAGCTTCAGTGGTTGATTATCTCTCTTTTAAAATAAAGATATAATACCCAGTGCCATGGCATAACTAATGTGTATTAAAATTCACTGAATGTATTTATACTACACAAACGTGTTTGATAGCATCGTGTTAGCGTATTACTCAATATTTCGGCAAGTCAAAAATAGGCGTGTGAATTTTAATATGCTTACCAAGTTAATTTATTCCGTTATTGCAATAATCATCTGCAAATTGACATTTAACTTTTAAATAGCTATGTGGTTTCTAAGACTCAAAAGAAATATATTTGTGAATGAACAATTTTTCGAAACCTATTAGAAAATATGATACCTTCAGGTATCATGGATACCAACTAAAATAAATAACAATTATATCGTTTTCTCTTATTTTCTCGTGGTAAAAGTAGGAGGAGCTTAGCAAAAAGTCTGGTGGAAAGACTTAAAAAACTCTACGTGTGTACGGCCCCTAAAGAGTCTCCCGTAAAGTACATCAAATTACACCTGTGACTGTCCATATGGTATTGTTTTTATCTTTATTTCCCATCAAATATACTTCGCACAGTTTGTAATTTGATCGGTAGACCACCAAGCTAAGTTTCGAGTTATCAGCCAGTTCCACATTATCGATCACATGGAAAGAAATATATATTTTAAATCGTTATTTTAACGTATGTTGAAATGTTGAATTACCTATATATTTTTTCCCCTTATGATCGAAAATGTGGAACTGTTCGATAACTCGAGACTTACCATACATGGCAAGTTACGTAATTATGATTGTTACACAATTCCGTACATTACTAATATAAATATAGATACATATGGGCAGTTTGTTGGAACATGTGACAGTGGGTGTTCACTTTAATCTTTTTAATCTTTTTCTTAAATCAAACTTAGCCTATAGGTCTGGTGATAGCTGTTGCTGAATGACTGTATGTACGTATTGCAAGTCATTGTACAACCTACTCGAAAAAATGTTTCGGCATTGTATAATAGTTTGTAGATCGCAATCGTTAATGATCGATGTGAGAAAAAATGAAGGTAAAGGTGATCTTGGGAGAGGTTAAGGATAAGGATCCTTTTTTACTCAACATGCATATATAGGCATAATGATTAAATGATCTTTTTGCTAATTGTGTAATCCTATATTTTTCTCAAATTTTATTTGTGTATCTGTGGTCTCTTTGCCATTGTAGGAAATATATGATTTTTTTTTTGGCAATTAAATATAGTCCTGAAAACAGGACATATAAAATATTTTTCTATTTCAAAGGAAACCGCTGCTTGTGGGTTAAAAGTTCATCTAAAGATGAAGTAAACAATCTGTTGATGAGTAAAGTAAACAAATGAAGAGAAGGCTTGCTGTGACAAGACAAATGGTATATCGTAGACACATGGTACGCTGTAAACAAATTGTAGATATACTATTGAAATGATACACTGTAGAGTGTAAACTGTAATGTAGAAAAATTGTACACAGTAAACAAATTGTATACTGTTGACAACTTGAAATGGTACATTGGTACACTGTAAACAAATTGTACATAGTTGAAAACTTGAAATGGTACACTGTAGTCTAAAGATGTCGCCAAGATGCAGCTGCAACCTTGACCGGTTGACCACTTTCCTTGCTTCATTGTCTGCAGAATAACCGAGTGGTAGTTTCAGCTTTTTTCCCTTTCGAAATGCTTGTAAAAACAATAGATGCTTAGATTTTATTTGTTATCCTTTTTTATTGTTTGGAATGAAAAATGTTTTTAGCCTTCGAAAGCTGACAATGAAAATATTCAATTTTTATTTGAAAATTCATTGTTTTAAATACCAGTAAGAGCAAATTTAGTTAAATTTGCAAGCGATTGTTAGTAGTAGTGGTTGATAGCCTTAAAAGTTTATTGACAAGGGTAAGTCACGAATTATCGATCAGTTCCACATTTTCGGTCATGTAATCATGATGCCTTGCATGTATCATAGATACAAATAAAAACAAAAAATGATTATTGTACTCACTCACCCAAACGCGCTCATTTATATAGTTTTTTCTTATATTACCGAAGATGTTAAACTGACCGATAATTTGTAACTAACCTAAGTTTATTTGAATCCCCTGTAGATTACGCACCCCAAGATTTCCCTCCTGTAGATTACACACCCCAAGATTTCCCTCCTGTAGATTACGCACCCCAAGATTTCCCTCCTGTAGATTACGCATCCCAAGATTTCCCTCCTGTAGATTACACACCCCAAGATTTCCCTCCTGTAGATTACGCATCCCAAAATTTCCCTCCTGTAGATTACGCACCCCAAGATTTCCCTTCTGTAGATTACGCACCCCAAGATTTCCCTACTGTAGATTACGCACCCCAAGATTTCCCTCCTGTAGATTACGCATCCCAAGATTTCCCTCCTGTTGATTACGCACCCCAAGATTTCCCTCCTGTAGATTACGCACCCCAAGATTTCCCTCCTGTAGATTACGCACCCCAAGATTTCCCTCCTGTAGATTATGCACCCCAAGATTTCCCTCCTGTAGATTACGCACCCCAAGATTTCCCTCCTGTAGATTACGCATCCCAAGATTTCCCTCCTGTAGGAAATCTGTTCATTGTTTAGAGATGTTTCTAACACGGTGTTTATTTGCAGAATGTCCCACCGGTTGGTTCACCTGTTCCGATCACAGCAAGTGCATCACTATTGACAAACTACAGGACGGACATGTTGACTGTCAGGATGAGTCTGATGAAGGTATAACACCTACCATCTACCTACTTTACTGATCATTTACCTTACCTACCTCTCTACCTACATCACCTACCTCTCTACCTACATCACATACCTCTCTACCTACATCACATACCTATCTACCTACATCACATACCTATCTACCTACATCACCTACCTATCTACCTACATCACCTACGTCTCTACCTAAACCACCTATCATCTACTTATCTTGCTTCATCTTCTACCAATCTACCTACATCACCTACCTCTCTACCTACATCACATACCTATCTACCTACATCACATACCTATCTACCTACATCACATACCTATCTACCTACATCACCTACCTATCTACCTACATCACCTACCTCTCTACCTACATCCCCCACCTATCTACCTAAACCACCTATCATCTACTTATCTTGCTTCATCTTCTACCAATCTACCTACATCACCTACCTCTCTACCTACATCACATACCTATCTACCTACATCACATACCTATCTACCTACATCACCTACCTACCTATCTGCACCCCCCACCTATCTACCTACATTACCTACCTATCTACCTACATCACATACCTATCTACCTACATCACCTACCTACCTATCTGCACCCCCCACCTATCTACCTACATCACCTACCTATCTACCTACATCACATACCTATCTACCTACATCACCTACCTACCTATCTGCACCCCCCACCTATCTACCTACATCACCTATCACTTACCGTATTTTAAGGGCCTACTCACCATTCAATACTGTTAGAAATTAATTGCACTTTATCTTCTACGTTTCTAGTTTTCTACTACTGGAAAACTTCCTATCCTTATTTATAGAATAAGCATCTAAGTTTCCTATAGATCCTAACTGATATAACAACAACAACTGGATTTTGATTAGGATATAAAAATATCTTTAACATTTCTACAACTTGGGAAACTTTCTATTGTCTATATCTATAGAATAAACCTCGACATTTCTTCTAGATCCTAACCGATATAACAATCTCTTCTACATTTCTATAGCATACTTAGAAAACTTCCTAACCACTGTATTTATAGAATAAGTCTAAATAACCATCTAAATTTCTTCTAGAACCTGATATAACTATAATAATATCTTTTACATTTCTACTACTTGGAAATCTTCCTATATCCTTTATCTATCGAATAAACCCCTAACAATAACTGACAAACTTTTACTCTATTTTCTATTCCATCTTTCCTGTACATACTCACTGACTCACACTCACTGAGAGTATTCACAATGACTCTAGCTTATGGTTGTAAATAGCAAATACTACACTGGACCCCTAAGCATGACTCTGGATTATCTGTTTCTTAGCTGCATGATATACTACAGGATGTATCTATTTGTATATCTACCTCTAGTACCTATTTCTATGTTTTATATCTATTTTACTTGTTTGTTACCTATTTTACATGCCCGATACCTGTTGTATATGTCTAATGTTTATTTGGAATGTCTAATACCTATTTTAAATATCTCGTTGTGTGTTCCCTAATACTATTACCTATCTGGTATATCCAATACCCATTTGGTAAGTCTAATATATATTTTTTCTATCTGGTATATCTAATACCTATCTTGTATACCTAATACCTACCTGGTATATACAATTATGCATATTTGTTAACCAACTTCTTCTTAAATCAGTTACTTTTACTTTTCTATATCCCCCTTTAACTAACTCTTTTATCTATACAGATTTTCAACATGTAAGTTTTTTTCTATTTATTATGTATATACCTTAACAACAAAATTGTTATCTAATAAGTGCATGAATCAACATCTTTTTCCGAAATGTTTCTCTTGCCTATCTATTTCCAGTATCTTTCTTTAAGGATTTTCATATATTGTTTAGTGTGTCTTTACATTTTTATAATTGATATTAAAAGCATGTTTACGTTTCTGAGCTTCATTTGTTTTAAGAAAAAATTTATATCAAATTTCACTGCATTCATCGATAGATATATTTTTCTCAAAATTACGGAATCGAGCTTAGTAATGCCACTATTTCGAGATAAAGGTATTTTCCCTGGAATCGAGCAATTTTATCAAAAAATTTCGGGATCGACCAATTTTTTCAAAAAATTCTGGGATCGACCAATTTTTTGGAAAAATTCCGGGATCGACCAATTTTTTCAAAAAATTCCGGGATCGACCCATTTTTCAAAAAATTCCGGGATCGACCAATTTTTTCAAAAATTTCGGGATTGACCAATTTTTTCAAAAAATTCCTGGATAAAGATATTATTTCCCGGAATTCTGGTATAGATATTTCTTCCCGGAATGGAAAGTCACGAGTGTTTTTAAAAAATTTCCAATTTTTTTCCTCAGCTTGCTCGGGTTCGCAACACGAGTGCCTGTGCGGTTTCCCCCGGTGTATAGACGCCCACAGGGTTGGCGATGGAGTCGTGGACTGTCCCGAGGGATCCGATGAACGTGAGTGAAAGTTAATGTCAGAAAAATTAAGTACTTGAAAGAAAGATCATACTTTATACAAAATTTAAAAAAAAACACAACTGAACACTGAAAATGCGTTTAAAAGTTTAAAACTAAAAAGAATAAAAAAAAATGCAATTAAAATCTAAAGAAGAACATTAGAAATACACATGTAAAAGAGTACTAAGTTCTTTAATAAGCTTTCTATATAAACTCTAAATAAAATCTCAATTTTCTGTTTATTTAATTTATTTAAACATTCATATTACTTACTAATAACTAGGGTTGTGACAATATGCGTTATAAATCATAGATCCTGAAAATATTATAGACGGAGAGAATTAAAGAGTATTGAATGGTTCTACACCAGCGGTATACAGTATTCGATACCATTTCATTTCGTCTGTGATATTCTCAAGATCTATGATTTATAAAGCATATTGTCACAACCCCACTACTAACTTATCGCTACATTTCTCTCTTCAACAAAATGCTTTTTGCAGTTTTCATCGAGAAGTCTGACTACATTTGTCCCGACAATCTCCAGGACCTCAAACACCAGAATGTTCTGCAGCTCAAACGGAGAAAGAGAGAAGCTAAGCAAGGTATGTGACATGCACTTTTTAAATAGTATTAGGGTAAGTTACGAATTATCGGTCAGTACTACTTCTTCGCTCATATAAGAAAAAACAATATAAAAAATGTTATTATTACACAGTGCTATCTAATACTTCTGCAAACCCGGGTTTGCAGAAGTATTAGATAGCACTGTGTAATAATAACATTTTTTATATTGTTTTTTCTTATATGAGCGAAGATGTAGTACTGACCGATAATTCGTAACTTACCCTATATAGATAACTAAAAATTTGACCATATTTCTCTTGAGTCACAAAAAACATTAGTTTTCCGTTCAAAGTTAAAATTTAAATTTAAACTATATATAATGTTTTTAACATAGATTATTTATTCAAATCTGAAATATATTCATTTTCACATCACTCACTACCTGATCGACAGACGTGAACGTTACGAGACTTCAAAACGATTAGGGTTGACGTTAACTTTGTTATTTTAAAATGTTTTTTTTGAATAAATGCAGCCTAAGAACACTCCCTGATTGTGGGAAAATAGTTATTTTATCTAGATATTTTGTAATAAATAAAGGTAAGGTTGCTTATCAATGCGATTCTTCTTTACCTGTCAATTGTTTTCTTGTAATTAAAATGCTTAAATTGATGTAGAGCTGTGATATCTTCAAAATCACCGTAGGCTAAGTTCCGAATTATGGACTGTTATACATTTACGATCATATAATGAAGTATATAATGATTTAAACATGGTCGAAAATATGAAACAATCCGAAAACTCGGAACTTACCCCATCTATCCCTCAACGTTTTGAATCGAATATAAAATTCCATAAGTTACAGTAGAACTCCTCTATAGTGAAGGTAAAGTCCTGAGTAAGGAAGTAGCCTCTATAGTGAACAAATTTTCTTCGTCTGCCATGAAATGGTCATCAGTTTTCTAAATCTGATGGCTATTCATGGCAGACTAAAGAAAATTTGTTCACTATAGAGGTTACTTCCTTACTCAGGACATTCACTATACAGGATATCACTATAGAGGAGTTCTACTGTATAAATCGCACAAAATATTTTAAATATCACTTCCACGTGCTGTCCTTTTCGATGTTTCTTTGGTCTGTAATCTACTGAATCACTACGGCTTTTGACTCTTTTTTTTTTTGACTTTCAAACTTTCGAACTGCACTATACAATATAGCGACTCTTGACTTCGTCTATAACCACTATTAGTAAAGGGCCATACACACGTAGAGTTTTTCAAGTCTTTCCACCAGACTTTTTGCTAAGCTCCTCCTACTTTTTCCACGAGAATATAAGAAAAAACGATATAATTATTATTTATTATAGTTGGTATCCATGATACCTGCAGGTATAATAATTATATCGTTTTTCTTTTATTCTCGTGGAAAAAGTAGGAGGAGCTTAGCAAAAAAGTCTAGTGGAAAGACTTAAAAAACTCTACGTGTGTACGGCCCTTTACTCCATCCACTGCACAGAATAAATCCATTTCTGAATCATCACTCGATCATTCTTAATAACTGTGTAAAGAGTGAATTTTTACCCCAGCAATCAAACCTCAACATGTTGAAGTTAAGACGACACTCTTTAACGAAGATGATGCTGTAGCATCCACAATCAGACCTCTAGGAACCATAGCCTCCGAAGTGGTTACTTTCGTGAACGACAAAACGACCTCAGAATACGTAACGATAGTTCAAGGAACGTCCATCGATGGCACATACGCTCACGTCATGACAAAGTCATCCAGGGTATTTTTTGCCGAACCTATTAAACTAACCACAGCGACCATTTACCAATCTATGAGATCTTCAGACCAGAAAATGGTGAGACCTGACCCCGTTAACGGAAGAGAAATCTTAGTGACTGCCACCAAAAGCTCGTACACAAAACAAGGACCTGACAACACATACAAAACTCATACCATCCTCAAAGGGTCCATTCCTGTTAATGAAGAGACTGTTTTCGAATTTCTTCTAGATGATGGTGTCCATCCTAACGTATCAGGTATCACCTTGGCTAAAGAAGGTTCTGGTCAGAGGGTTGTGTACAATTCCGAAGCCAATTTCGAAGTTGTCCAGCCCGTTAAAGAAGATGGATCTACACCAATCATCAGACTTGGAACCGCTGAACTGGGTGGTGAAAAATTGAGGGGAGTTTTAGTGGAATCTCGAATTACTGAAGATCTTCCTCTTGATACTTTAGTTGAGAAATTGGACAACACTGGTAAACTAGAGCTGGTAACTATCACGATAGGAACTCCCGTTGATTTCTCTCCCGTTACCAAGTACCCAGAAAGTGATATAATGGTCATGAAAATGGAAGAATTAGAAAAATCAAGAATGGAAGAAGAACTTTTCAACAACGAAATCGATATTCCTATTGGTAGAAAGGTTGGCTCAAATGATAAAAAGAAACCCACGATCGTACCAGACCGGGTTGGAGCCAGAAGTTTGAATTTGCCCACATTCACAGTAAGAGTTCCTGACCAAACTCTTGAAGAAGTTGTTCATGGATCAGGTGGTTCAGTCCGAAGTAAACTTAATCTTATTCCTGATTACTCAATCAAAAAGAAAGGCAAAGATCTGGAAGATATCCGTGCTGAATTCAACCTCGAAGCTAAACACGGAAAATCTGATTTGCCAACAGTGACCTATGTGGGATTTGCCGACTTCACCACCACGGTAGGTGACACAGTTGTAGTTTTCGCACCAAAATCCAAAAGTCCAACATCTCTCATAAATCAAAGAGTGGTTTCAATAAGTAGTAGACAGCCTAAGATGAATTTCGAAAATGTACAACCGCACATATCAACCCTACAAGCACGGGTTGTCCCACAATCCAACACATCACCCGGAAATATGTTGACAACAATGGTTGAAAATGTAAAAGGATCTGTCATCACATCGAAAATGACTGCTGATAAAATTATTCCTAAAGACGAGGTGTACTCGACGGTACAAACAAAGAGGTACAACACTGTAGATTTGTATCCTTCTGGATTGGTGTCATCCATTGGCGGTACCATAATAGGCAAGGGAATGACAACTGTTTTCACAACATTCGTTTATGGTACTTTCATTAAGAACCAATATGCTCAAATCATTCAGAGTACCTCTAGCATCTACTATGTAGCTACTAGACCTGCCGACATGCTATCAGTTGAACCAACAGCTGTTAACCACGAACAAATTGTTTCTACTAAAGAAGCAATGGAAAGTGTGAATGTTAATGAATATCCAACAGAGAACTCTCTGAATGAACTATTCTTCGGAGATATCTTCGACAATACAATTGGACGAGCTGTTTCATCAGATCCATCCGAACAGATTATTGTAGAAAGAGAAAAGGATGGAAAACTACCTGATAAAGTCTCAAGTCTTTTATCTTCATCACTCTCTACTCTAACTCACTATACAACTTTGGTAAAAGATGGTCAACTAGCGGTGTCTACCAGCTACGAAACATCACTCATTCCCTTCTACAGCATGAGTAAAGAATCGGATAGAGTTGTGACTGACACCGTGAACTCAGTACTCTCAACGCTCACTCATTTCACAACTGAATTCATTTCTGGGTCTACCAAAATCACATCAAGCACTGAAAAACTGAGCTTGAAACCAGCCTCAGTGCAAGAGAGTATCGTTAAAACAATGTCTTCAGGAGATTTCATGAGCAGTATGATCGAAGACATGAATGCTTTCACTACGCCCGAACCTATGACAGAAAGTGTTACAGAATCTTTCAGTGAATCGATATCCGAGACATCTACAGATCAGTCATCACAGGATGTCACAGAACAACCTCTTGTCAACTTGGACTCTTCTTTGAATGTAGCCGAAGATGTTGATGCCGTATTCTACCCAAGAACTTATTACATTACTTACACTTACTTCACAACATATCACCAGGATCAGACATCTTCTGTGTTGAGTAGTTTTGAAACTATCACCAACATTATCAGCAATTCTGAAGAGTTAGATAAGCACAAAACGTTAAGCCCAATCGTTGCCACTCCTCCTGTCACTTATTGGACAACCTATACCTATTGGACGACATTCTTCAGGCACAACACAACTATAACTACAAGTTCGGAAGAAACCGTATCAAACGTTGTGGGCATAACAACTGGTCCATCACCCTACACTGACCCACCAATCATCATTACTCCAACCTCTGTGCATGACACTACACCAACCACAGTAGATCTCGCTTCATCAGTCGACGCAACTACCTTCTTCACAACTTATACCTACTACACCTCCACCTTTATCGGAACTGAAACGATAGTAAACAGTAGATTAGACACGATAACCAATGTCGTTGATGCAACCACATCTGTCAATCCATTCGCTGAGCTTTTCGCTACAACGGAAAAAACTATTGAGAGAAAAACCAAACCAGTTGTTCTAGCAGATAAAGTTAGTGTCAAAGATATTAAAGTTTCAGAAACAGTGGAAAATGAACAACCAATTGGGCTACTATCTACCATAGAATCTACATCTCTATCCGATGGTACCACAACCATATTTTCAACAAGAGTATTTGGTACAATCGTCGACGGTTTCTACCTACAAATGCAATCTACCACCAGTCAAATTATACCCCCAAGTCAGCAAAGTGCAGCCACTGTTCTTGCTGCTGCTAACCCAGGTACAATCCAAGAAAGTAGAGAATCCATCAGTAATGATTTATATCCATCGTTACAATCTTCTTTGAATGATGTCAATGTAACACCTGTAGCTGTGAACACTCCAACTATTCGCTTACCTTCCAAAGATAGAGTTTCGACTAACCAACAGAAAATTAAATCAACTCCCGCTCTTCCTTCTGGTTCAGTATCTGCTTTATCGACCAGGTCGAGCAAGAGAATTAGTTCCTCTAGAAGACCCGACATATTTGGATTCATCAAAAGATCTTCTACTTTCACCTTCCCAAAAACTGGAGGTATAATTGGAGGTATTCCTTCAAGCAAAGTTTCTAAGAAACCCATTCAACCTACTAAGGTGAAACAAGTTAAAAATAAAAACATTTCCTCAGCGAAGGCAGATAAATCTGAGAGAAACAGACCATCTAGGCGACATAGATTCTTGGTGTCCAGAACTAGACAATCTATTAACCCATCAGCTACTGAAAAAGTGAGAGCAAGTATTTCTCCCTCTTCTGTAAAACCTAAGAAGACAGCTACGGAGAAGGTTAAAGAATCCGAAGGAAATTCACCTGTCGAAAGTTTCAGACCGTTTTCATTCAGGAAAGCAGGAGAATCAGGCACCAGACAATCACTCCCATTCCTACCAAGAGGACGACGTGTCTCTTCAGGAGAAACATCAGGCAACAGGCCACTAGCTAGTAAATTTGCACCTACTACAACCCCAAAACCCACTACAGAAAAACCCCGTAATACACCTAGAAATCGTCCAGCCAAACCAGTATCTCCCAGCAGACTCAGTGCTGATGAGCGTAGACGTCAAAGGCAGCGACTAGCTTCTTCGAGACCCAATTCGAGACTATTCCCTTCTAGAAACAAATTCAGAGGTGATGGTTCTGAAATAACTCTTCTGTACGCTGATGTCGATGGTTCTCTCGTGACTCCTAACGATCCTATCGAGATGATTTTCTTCACTCCAGAAGATGCGCTTGAAGAAACAATCCATAGTAGACGGAAGAGGCAAACTAATAATTTTGGTTCTAGAACTAGAACTAGTTCCAGAGGTGTATCAAGACGAGTAGCTCCAGCTGAATCTGAAGGAGAACCAGAAGCACCAAAAGCTGCTCCAAGAACAGCCAGACAACCTCAGTCTACCGGTCCTAACAGAAGATCTCGTAGCAGAAACACTTCACCAATTCGTATTCCAGAAAGAAGTCCGGCACCTAAGAACGATCCTCCACCTGTCAAACCTACACCCAGAAGAGGAGCTAACCGAGCTGCCCCTTTTACCTTAACCAACTCGAGATCTACAGGTAGATCTAGAGCTAGAGCTCCGTCAGCCCCATCAAGACCTAAAAGACCATCTGCTCCTCGTGGGCCTCAACGTAAGAATAACGCAAGAAATAGTGTACCTCTTGGTAATATTAGAGGCCGTGGGTTCAGAAGACCTGCTTCTGATAATAACATCAGAGCAACCAGCCGTTTCACTAGACCCACTGCAAATAATAATGAGGTGAGAAGACCTTCTCTTCCCTCTAGAAATAGAAACCCCAGACCAAACACTAGGCGCAATAACAAAAATAACAATAATCCAATTGCTGACTTTAGAAATAGAGAAACTCCTGAAATTGAACCTGAACCTTTCCTATTGCCAAGCGCAGATGGAACATTTGATATATTTGAGCCACTGACCGTTACCAGGGATGTACCAGTACACACTAATATCCCAGTAGTTAACAACGGTAAGACTACCCAAAGAGAAGTTGTCACTGCTTCTCAGGTGACCGAAGTCATTCAACCACAAGATATCATCCAAACCGATATTGGTGGACAAGTTAAACTACTTTTATCAACCATACAAAATGGAAATCAAATCACTCAAGTATTAGTTGAACCAGTTGAAACTGCCATTGAAGTTACAGCAAATCAATTCACCAATGGTAGAAGAGTTCAAGTGACTCAGGTCATTCCTTCTCAAATCTTCAATATTGTTTCCGTAACTGTGACCGAGGGAAATAACGTGCAAAATTTGCTCCAATTACTGTTAGGTCAACAACAGCAACAGCAGCAAAATCCTCTTCTAGCTGCTTTGGGATTGCAACAATCTCAAACTATTGTCAGAACATCTACTTATGTCACCACTGTGACTAGTGTACTCTCCACCTTATTACCAATCATATTCAGAGGCAAGATGATTACTACAACTGTTGTTGATAGCAGAACCGAAGTCATAACTGCTACAGAAGTCGTAACTGAGACTGTTGCTGGCGGCAATCCTAACCCCTTCGTTCAACAAAATCCACTCAATCAGCTCCTTCCACTTTTGTTGCAAAATCAACTACAGCAGCAAGTTCCTCAAACTCAGCAGTTCATTCAAAATCAGAATAGAAATCAACCACCTCCTCGTACCCAACCACCTGTCGTTGCACCAACACCCGTTGTTCAAACATCTATTGTGACCATGTTTGTTTCCGGCCGTCGACCAGGAGAGTTCTCTACTATTCTGTCCACTGTTACGTTAGACGGTGGAGGTTCCAGATTCAAGAGACATCAAACTACTGTTGTAGAGCCATCTTCTCTTCCATTATTCATCAACACAGACAAAGGCTTATACAAACTTCCTGAAGACTATGATTATGAAGATATGGATTGGTATGTCATGTCTGCAATCAATGAAGTTGATAGTCCAAACATACACCACAAGACGCCCAGTTTAGAAGAGATTAAAGGTGGTTTAAGTTATCATCTTGGTGAACGTCCCGTCTCTTACAAGGATACTGCTATCGATTACGCTGATCCTTTTTTATGGTCAGGCCCCGCTGATCAGGACACTCCAAAAGTCAGGAAAGTTAGGAGTGCCCAGCGGGGATCACGTCGGTTCAGGGGCAGAAAGGTTTCTTCCGGTAACAACGAAGAAGCACCAATTGTTGCCGATCCTGTAAGAAATTTTAAACCTAATCGACGAAACAAAGTAAGAATTCAAAAGAAGGATATGCCAACTACATTCTACACAACTTTCACCTATTATACTACTCTCGTCGATGAAACTGGAAAAGAGTTTATACGAAGCTCTCTAGATACGGTAACTCAGATAGCTACTAACGGTGTAGGAACTATTGATGAGTTTACAAAAAGCACTCCCACTGCCGTTAAAAGAATTGAACCGTCAAAAGTTGGTATTAGACAGTTTACCGCACTGAATAATCGTAAAAAACCTCAAAAACAGATCGTTCCAGTTCCAGTAAATTCTGAAGATGACGCATCTGATAAACAAGGTGTCAGAACATTCAAGAGAGTCATTCCTAGACCTGTCAGTAAACCTGATAGTAAACGGGTTACTACCAGAGGTAGAAAACGTCTGAAGGTTGGTCCTAAAGTCAACAGACCTCGCCAACAGCCTGAGAAACCAAATCATACTCCTCGACTATTGGTTGGGCAAAGAAACAGACTTTCCAGACCTAAACCAAGAGTAGAAGTTGATGATAATTTTGTAGATAGAGTAACTACCTTATTCACAATTTACTCATACCTCTATGAGATTTCATCTGGGAATAACTTTGTATCTTCGTCAACCAGATTCATCACAGTATCGAATAAAGTACAACCAACAGTAGTGACAATACCGGTAGAGTATCGCACTGAAAATCAACCATTCAAAACTTTGGAAGTCGGTCTGTCAACCACTTCTCTAGATGAAGTTGTTAACAATCAATTCACGACTAAAAAGTACCTCGCATCTGCTACGTTGGTGAATTTCGATCCGAATGCTGTTATTGAAGGTAATCAGGATCCTTCTGATGATATTATCAAGCCAAGCATCTCTTTAAAATCATCTTTGTCCGAAAATGAAGTTAAGCCTGGTTCTAAATTATTCGATTTCACGCCAACTTTATTCAGTTCACTTGATAACGCTGATTCAGAAGATACAACTAAACCAGAACAAGCTGACAAAGACGAAGGTACTAAGACGAATAAACGCATATCTGGATTAAGAAGTAGCAGCAGAGGAAACAGGAGATTCAATGACGCTGCCAAAAGAGTTCGATTCACCGTTACTCAACAAAACAGAAACACTGCCGTTGTCGCGCCGTTAGGTACAGGTGAAAGAAGAACTTTGCCTAGCAGACCTAGATCATCCACTAGTGTACGAGCTCGCTCAAAAGCTAGAGTACTTGTCAGAGCTAGACAAAGAGATAGAACTACTCAAGAAACTACACCCTCTACAACTACTGCTGCAAGAACTCAACGAATTCGATTGTCCCGAGTTCGTAACAGAGAAAGAGAAAGGACTAATCGAAATAGGCTCGAAGTTGAAGAAGACACTACACTCGAGTCAACTTCTGATAGTACTACCACCACTACGGAAACAACAACAACCGAAAAAACTACCGAAACAATATTTGACACTACCACATCATCTACGGATGAAACGACTCGTCCAACCAGACCTTCTGTTAGAAGAGATGATATACCAATAATTAGAACTGGTGATAGACGACCTACTGGTTTCAGGAAGTTTTCGGGTGACAGAAGACCAACTAGTGATAGAAGACCAACTAGTGATAGAAGACCTACTAGTGATAGAAGACCTACTAGTGATAGAAGACCTACATCTGATAGGAAATTAATCAGTAAAAAAGAGCCAACTCTTGAGCTGGAAGAACCACTTGAAAGAAAACCGGTCGTTGAGCCAATTGTTGAACTTGAATCAACTGGCGAAAGAAGACTCACTAGTGGAAGGAAGTTACGCACTTCACTTCTAACTGAAAACACGGATGAAGAAAAATCTAAATCGCGACGACCTGATTTCAGCTCTGTATTTGCTTCAAAACCTAAGAAATCACGCAAATCGGAGGGCACGACAACAGAAAGAAGTACAACCACTACTGAGAGTACCACCGTCCAAACTAAACCACCTGCACCTGTTAAATCATTCAGATTTGCCAAAAACAATGAGGGACCGGTATTGAGAGACCCTCTCCTATTCCATGGTCGACGTGAGCGAAAGAAAAACCCGACATTGAGAAAGAAAGTAGACTTGACCACAACCACCGAGAAAGAAGTTATCACTAAGAAGAACAAGTACAACCTAGCCATCTTGGATGAGGATCTAGTAACCGGAGAACAACTTGATGACTACTATGAAAACTATTACGATTACCCTGATGAGACGACCACTCAGGGATCTGTAGTTACCAAAGACAAAAAGAAAGAACTAGCTTTCGCCAAACCATCCAAGGTGGAAGGTGGTGTTTACGTGACCTACACCACTCATACCTACCTGCCCATTCTTGAAGGCAAACAGACAGTGACTCTGACAATCGTCACATCTTCTCTCAAGAAAATGGATGCTACACAAACTCCTACTTCATCCCCCACTCCTGTCACTCAGCAATCTGCTGTCATTGAAAAGACTGCTACCAATGGTAAGTATGCAAACTATTTATCTATTTTAATCTTTTTCCATGTACAAAACTGAATAGTATACATATATCTAATAATTACCTAACGAAATATGCCATCTCCAATTAGGCAGTTTGAGTCGAAATAAACAAATAGACTTGGTATCTTTTTTTCAATTCGGTATCTATGATACCAATTATTTGTTTGATTTTCTGCAACTATGATACCAATTTTATTTTCTGTATCTTTGATACCAATTTTTTATTTATTTATAACTGCATACCTACCATAGTTTGGTGGATAGCATAAAAATGTAAACAAACTTTTCATTTTTGTCTTATAATGAATTTAAGTAGACTATTTTTACTGCATGATATTATCTAAATGTTGCTAATGTTCCACACTTTATATGCATGTCTCAGTTGTAGATTCTTCTTCTTTTAACTGTCCCAATTTATTTGATATTTTTCTATATGGATTCTTTTCGAACAATAACCTAAATTAAGTAATATATTTTTTTTGGTAAGTACTATATTTTTGAATGTAGGCTTGAGTTTAATAAAGGTTATTGTTCTATTTAATTAGTATTAACTTATAGTAAATATTCAATTATTTTAATAATTACGATTTATTTGTGGAAAAATAGTTTTACTCAATATATTATAAATATATTTATTTAATAATACCACTAACTCATTTTTCTTTATTTTTTTCTCAATCCAGAACCATTCGGCGCTTTCAGATTCGGATCAGTCACAGGTTGGTTTTCAGACATCGTAAGCTGATAATAGTTCGAATTGTTTAGACAGTTACGACGAACTTAATCAGTTCTAGAAGGTTATTAAATACTGCATTTGAATTATATTCATCAGTGAAATAATTAAGCGTAAATACAATGAGAAGTTCTTTTCATTTCTGACAGTATCAACATTTATTGTTAGTTAGTTCTTTTACTTCTTCGTGTACTGTCCCTTTTGATACACTGTAGAATGTTAGCTACAGCATCACAGTTCACAAGAAGTAGACCAATTAATTGCGCAGTAGTCGGAAAGTGGATGTTAGTTTATGCCAATCAGTCTCAAAGGAGTTGTTCAAATACTGTAAAATTTAAATTTTTTGATTATTGTACACATTAGAAAAATTCCATTTTGTACAAAATTCCACACGTTACAAACAAAATGATCAGAACACACACTTTATTTATTTATTTGGAGCTAACGTTAGTATTAACTGTTTAACTCTGGAGTGAAATTTCATTTACCGACCGAACAAATTTTCGACTGAAATTTGCAAGTGGTTTTGGGGGTATGTTCCGAGTTATTGAACGGTTCCACGTTTTCGATTTTTTATTTATGGTCGAAAATGTGGAACCGTCGATAACACGAAACTTACCCTACTGAGAAACACTTCTTATCAAAAAACTTTTATGACGTAGTGCAGTGAATTTGATGAGTCGTATATGTTTATCGACCACTTGCATAAAGTCATTCGGTAACTTAATCATGTCCGGTAATTGGGTATCAACCCCAGTGAATACTAACACATCTACATCTTCCGTCTCTCTTTTCAACATAGTAGAACTTAACGTAGGGGAAGTTACAAATTATCGGACAGTTACACATCTTCGATCATGTTAGAAAAAGTATAATAAAGATTGTTTAACTCGTTAATTTGAATGGTATCCGTGATACCTACAGGCTACAGGTATCATGGATATTGGTATCCATGATACCTACCAATTAAAATAACGAGTTGAACAATAATTTTAATATTTTTCTAACATGATCGAAGATGTGTAACTGTCCGCTATTTCATAACTTACCCTAGTCGAACTTAGTAATCTGTGTGTTTAGCAAACTTTATTTTCTTTGTTTATAATCTACATAACAAAATAGTCCTCTTATATAACCTAATACTTTCTGTATTTAGTGCATGTCCACTCCCTACTGTACAAATACGATGCATGGGATGTTAGATATTAAAACAAAGCAAAACACGAGGAATTTCTATTATTAATATTGTAGCTAACGAAATAGTTTATGAATACATTGGAAAAATAGCATTATTAATGATTAATCGGCTATTTTTTATAACGGTTATCTTATTTGGTCGATTGATCACATGGAGAAGGGTCAATTCTGAGTTATCGGACAGTTTCACATTTTCGATCATATAAGAAAAAACAAATAATAATTAATTAATTAACTCGTCATTTTAATTGGTGAATTGATACTAAGTAAAATAAAAGTTAATTGGTAATTATTATATACTATTTTCCTGACCGAAGATGTGAAACAGTCCGATAAGTCGTAACTTACCCTAATTCACTAAATTCATCGTGTTTTGCAAATCTATTCCATTTTAGCGTCCATTCCTTCAATTCCTATATTATATTCCAGATGATATATGGAATACCTTTTCAGTTCTGTACAAAGTACATTTCTAAAGCTGCACACTATCAGAGAACCATTTCTATGTCACTGGAAAATACTTTATCAGGGGTCTTATGAAGGGTTTGAACGCTTAAAGGGCCGTACACACGTAGGGTTTTTTAAGTCTTTCCACCAGACTTTTTGCTAAGCTCCTCCTACTTTTTCCACGAGAATATAAGAAAAAACGATATAATTATTATTTATTTTAGTTGGTATCCATGATACCTACAGGTATCATGGATACCAACTAAATTAAAATAAAAAAAAATTATTACATAATTTAAGCCTCGTGGAAAAAGTAGGAGGAGCTTAGCAAAAAGTCTGGTGGAAAGACTTACAAAACCCTGCGTGTGTACGGCCCTTAATTGGGAGTTAGCTGAATAAAACTTCTCATAGAAAGTATTCTCTTCATTCTCCATTTTTTGTTTAAAAAATCTAATAAGTTTTCCAGAAGAGTTTAAAGTATGTATATTGGATTTAATGAAACCCCATATGTTTCGATGAGAAGTTTATATATAAGGTAAGTTACGAATTATCAGTCTGTTTCACATCCTCGTCCATATGAAAAAACGGTATAATAATTAGCTATTTATCTTTAATATAATAGGTATCCACTTATGAAGGTATCATGGATACCTATTATCCACTATTCCTGATACCTGCAGGTATCAGGGATACCTATTAAAACTAAAGACAATTAGCTAATTATTATATCGTTTTTCTTCTATGGACGAAGATGTGAAACCGACCGATCATTCGTAACTTACCCTACCTCTTCAATTTACTCTCAAGGCACATCGATGCACAGTATATGAATGTTGGTATTTTCCTAAACCTCCTGTTCACTTTCCTTTGTTGTACACACGATAGGAGGCAGACCAACCGATTCCTCCAGGCGTCAATTGAAGGAGAAGAGAACATTCATTCCCCCAAGACGAACCACCGAGCGTGCTAGAACCGATGTCAAAATGTCTGAACTCATCGAACAACTGCAGAAAGGAAATAGTCCAAGCTTAGTGCAACCACCTACAACTGAAAGGGCTACAACTACTGAAAGGACTACAACTACTGAAAGGACTACAACTACTGAAAGAACTACAACTACTGAATTTGTACCAGAACAAGTCATTACTACAACCAATTCATTCTTCCTTGATGAGGTAGCTCCAACCACCGAAAGGTCGCATTTCATTCCAGCCCTGTTCACAACTAGCACCACCGCAAGTTCCGGTGTGAATCCATTCGAAGCAGCCATCAACGCTCTAAAATCTAGTCTTACTATGACCGAAATGGAGAACTCTGATAACATCGAAGATAATTTCATCAGTGATAACGATTACAACGTTCAACAACCTCTTATCAAAACAACCCCCAGTTTCGGGTTCGAGAACTTGGGTTTCGCCAACCAGCCCGCCGAAGTCGATCTGTCTTCCAGAAACCAGTTCGCAGGATTTGGATTCGAGGAGCCATCAAAACAAGAAGAAGTAACTAATCAAAATAACTTGAGTCCTAAAGTTACTGAAAACATGTTGAATTCGTTCGAAGACCTTTTCGTAGATCATCATACAAGCACTCCCGATCTAGTTACGGAGAATATTGTTAAATTTAATCTCGCAGAAGCTACTTTGGAAGGTGAATCCGAAACAAAAAACGATCTGTTTGAAAATGGAATTTCAACCTTAGATGGTGTTCCAAATTCAATATCCGAGAATAGTGAGCCTAACGTCGAAAGCTACACCGAAACCGTCGTAGATGTCCAACATCCAAACTTCGAAAGTTACACGGAAACCGTCGTAGATGTCCAACATCCAAACGTCGAAAGTCACACGGAAACCATCGTAGAGGTCCAACATCCAAACGTCGAAAGTCACACGGAAACCATCGTAGAGGTCCAACATCCAAACGTCGAAAGTTACACGGAAACCGTCGTAGATGTCCATCATCCGAACGTCGAAAGTTACACGGAAACCGTAGTCGAAGTCCAACATCCAAACCAAAACATTGAAAGCTACACCGAAATCGTCGCAGATATCCAAAACCAAAACGTCGAAAGTTTCACCGAAACGGTCGTTGAAGTTAGTCCACTTCTTGAAGACTCATTAGATGAAACATTCAATCCTGTCGAAGAAGATCTTTCTGTCGGACTCGATCTAGAAGAACCTTCAACTCCAACATACGAAGATACCACCACATTACCCGAATCTTTCGAAGAGAGGGGTAGAGGTCTTGGTGATGGAGTTCAGTCCAATTTCGGTGTCACAATCGATATGGACGGGATAGACAAAGATGTCTCTACAAAAATTATGAGCAACGGTGTCAGTGTGATAGTAGCTGGTAAGTGTGATTGATTCTCTTACATAGGTATTTCGAATTTTAATAATTGATTATAATCCTGATGCACGTAACTTACAACTGCATGATTTCATTTTAAGTTCGAAACTGCATTTGATAAATGCATGACATATTTTCTCTCAAACGAATCTACTACACCTCAAGTTTTTGTTAATGGTTAGCATGAAAGAAATATATAACTCTACCTTCTCAACTTACTTAATATTATTAAAGTCGCCAACAACATAGGACACACATAGCAACATTGGTTAGGATGGTAAAATTTAGTTTGGTGCAAGAATAATTTTAGACCTAAGATAAAATTGGCCTACTTAAAAGGTATACAATTTCTAATAACTTTATTTATTGGTCAAGGTTAAAAAAGAAGAATAGTTAATTTTAAGAATTAGCTAGGTTCTTAAAGGACTGGCTAGGGTCAGATAATTCTAACTACTAACTAGGCATTCGAAAAATCATTTTTTTTAATTTAAAAAAAATTAAACGGTTAACAGGTAATATAAATTGAAATTATAATTACAATCACAATTTTTTTTTCTTACGTTTAATCATTTGCTAAAAATGCTTAAAACTTATATATTAATTATTAAAAGTAAATAATTTAGGATAAGCTAATAACTATTTCATTACGTCAGGTGAACAACCTTCAACCACAGCGTCAAACTACATCGATCTGAATCTCGAGGGTTTCGGGGGTTCGGCCGTTACTTTGCCCCCTTCGACTGTATCCGGTCAAGTTTTTCTGAGGTCATCCGCAGGGGAAGGATCTGCTATGGTGAGAGAGGAAACTAGTTCAGAATGTCAATTTGCATGTTCATGGTATAATATTTATTACCTAGGAAGAATAAATGTTTATTTATCAACTAAAATGTACCAGCTATATCGAGGAAAATATAGTTAGATTTTAGATGACGCGGAGAATCGAAATGGATTTAAATTATGGATTTCAAATTAGATTAGAGCAAGAAATACATTTTTTTTTGTAAGGACAATATTTTTCCATTAAAAACAAGTTCTCATTCAATGAGATTAAAATTTGGAATCCAAGACTTGTATTGTGAGTAGGTTAATAATTTATTCATCTATTTTAATTTTAGCTAGTTGATGATTTTCATGATTTATTTTTTAAAACTTGTATTCTTGTACTACTTTAGATCTGGTAGGTAAGCTTCATTAAAATTAACTTTATGTTTATAGGATATTTTCCAACCACGTCCTATTGAATTTCGAACAAAATTCAATCTCCATGAAATTCGAAAACGAGGAAGACCTAACATTGTTTCTGGGAGAAATTGCATATCTTTAAGAGAATGTAGTGGACGAAAACCAAAACACTACTCGAAAAAGAAGAGTTTGAATGTTGACTATCCAAAATATGGAGATACACGATCGAAAGTAGACATGAACAATCACTTTTTATCATTCTTGAACACTGTCAGTACCAAAGTTTCCGAAAAAATACGAGATTCAAAAAAGAGAAGACTTCTTCCACCAAATAGGAATAAAGAACGAGTCGTTTCGGCCAGATCTACAAACTATCCAAAAGTAGGTGAGATTCTGACAACATCGGTGTACCAAAAGCTACGTACAATGTACATAAACAATACTAGGACTGTTTTACCTATGCCTTCAATAGTAGTTAAACAAAATACTAAAACACTAGATACTAGAACTAAAATCCTAGATACTAGTACTAACAAACTAGACGTTAGTTTAGAATTTAGGGAAGACCCTGATGTAGTCTACGCTTCTAAAACCATCCAAACAGGTTTAAACACAAATGTCATTATTATCAAAAGACCTACAAAAAGATATGACGATTCGAATACCTTCAAAACAGCTCCCGAATATATCAAACAAAAATACAAGGAATCAGTAGAAGACCAGAAACTTGATGTTATAAACAGAATTCGTGAAATTGTGGAAGATCGAAAAAGGAAGAAAATGAACGTTCCAGCCTATTCCCGCCTTGACGACCTCAATAATTACCTGGCTGTTCCCTTACAAAATGAGTACGATAATAGTGTCCTGGATAGAATACACAGAATAGTTCAGAAAATGAATACTGGAAATCTTCATAGCGATGGATTCAGAAGGTTTCGAACAGAAGGGCTAAATTCAAAGAAGGATGACTCGACAAAAAATGATTTTGTGACGTACACCGTGGAGGTTGGTGGAGATTTCACACTTTTTTTGGAGCACAAGGAGCACGAAAATCACACCAATTAAATAAATAATTAGTCGAAATGATAAATAATAAAATACGCTAAAGTTTTTTGCAGCGTGTCTTTAATTTAAGTAGGATCAATTTATCAGAAGCAAAGTAAATATCGAATATAAATTTCAATAAGTTATCATTAAAAAAATTTCCTCCAAATATGAAAATTGTGGAGAAACCAGTTTATATTTTAATATTTTCATGAAATTTTTGAATGAGATTTTGAATATTTTTCTGATATTTAAATTGCATTTGGTAATTATAATCAACCCTATATAAATTTAAATTTGACTGTAAAGGTAATACAATCTGATGTTAAATTAATAATATTGAATACAGTAAATTCACCTTTCTTTCTATTTATTCTCACCGCAAAATATAAGCACTGCAATTGCAATCACCTTTCTTTTAATGTACTACTCCGCTCTTATTACGTCTCACACTTATGACAATGGAATAAGTGTGAGACAGGTTTGTAGAAAAGTATAGAAAACATTTATATGAGTAACTTTTATAAGTTGGTTGGTCGTTTTCAGTTGTTTTCACCGTAACGTATGCAGGTATGATAGATTAAAAATTATTTTTGGTAAATAATTTAACTTAATTTATTATATTTACTCTATCCCACCTGTATAAAAAACGGCTATTAACTGAAAACAACCAATCAAATAATTAAAGCTACTTCTAAACTATTTTCTATACCAGGAGAAATAAAAGTGAGACATGTCCCATACTTATAAGATTGTCATAAGTGTGAGACGTAATAAAAGCGGGTGTATGCCTGTAATTAACTAAGAAATGACTATCACGAATAAAAACTATAATAAACTTTATTTAAGCACTCTCTTGATAGTTTCAGTTCTTTAAAGCTTTATAACTTAATTATAAATCAATAGAATGATTATATCATTTGATATACATTCGGGATGTAAATTTAATGTAAAATTTTTACTTACAATATCTAATTTTTCCATTTTTCCTTATAATTTATCATCGACAATTTTAAAATTCTTAACTAGAAATGCTCATGTTCAGGTCACCCAACTGATGGCGGATAAGAACTCTAAAATCCAAACGGAGACTTTCTTCACCACTCTCACTTACCTCAACACTGTTACTGAGGGTGGTGAGGCTATGGTCATCACCAGCAAAGAAACATTGAGCAATCTGGTCACAACCACACTACCTGCTACAGGAAACTACATTGAGAGAACTCAGGTCTGTATAAAATTTGGAAATAGTTGAACATGTTCTAGCGAGTTCGGACATGTTCTAGCGAGTTCGGACATGTTCTAGCGAGTTCAGACATGTTCTAGCGTGTTTGGACATGTTCTAGCGATTTTCGACATGTTCTAGCGAGTTCGGACATGTTCTAGCGAGTTTGGACATGTTCTAGCCAGTTTGGACATGTTCTAGCGAGTTTGGACATGTTCTAGCGAGTTTGGACATGTTCTAGCGAGTTTGGACATGTTCTAGCGTGTTTGGACATGTTCTAGCGAGTTTGGACATGTTCTAGCGAATTCGGACATGTTCTAGCGAGTTTGGACATGTTCTAGCGAGTTTGGACATGTTCTAGCGAGTTTGGACATGTTCTAGCGAGTTTGGACATGTTCTAGCGTGTTTGGACATGTTCTAGCGAGTTTGGACATGTTCTAGCGAGTTTGGACATGTTCTAGCGAGTTTGGACATGTTCTAGCGAGTTTAGACATGTTCTAGCGAGTTTGGACATGTTCTAGCCAGTTTGGACATGTTCTAGCGAGTTTGGACATGTTCTAGCGAGTTTGGACATGTTCTAGCCAGTTTGGACATGTTCTAGCGAGTTTGGACATGTTCTAGCGAGTTTGGACATGTTCTAGCGTGTTTGGACATGTTCTAGCGAATTCGGACATGTTCTAGCGAATTCGGACATGTTCTAGCGAATTCGGACATGTTCTAGCGAATTTGGACATGTTCTAGCGAGTTTGGACATGTTCTAGCGAGTTTGGACATGTTCTAGTGAGTTAGGACATGTTTCGTCGTTTTTGGACATAATTTAACATGTTCAAAGCATTCGAAAGTAAAAAATGTCCTTTACTCAAATACGCGTAAAATCATATACACTCAAAAATCAAACAAATATTTGATCTCTTTCCAGGTTGTCCTGAATACCGAAACGTATTTCACCACCAAAACTTTCACACGTACACTGGAAGGAGAAAGCACACCCATCACCTCTCACGAAGTTATCACCCAAGTTGTTGTCACTGAGGCACCAAGTGTCACCAGATCCTCTGTACTAGACACCCAAATGGCCTCTCCTATGATAGTCACCAAAACCTACCTGACAACATTCACCTACTACAAGACTGAAGTCTTAGAAGGCGTCACACAAGTTTTAACAGACACTATCGTGTCATCTGACATCATAACTAAGACCGTTCTGATATCCGGTGAACCTACCACTGTAGTTGAGGACATACCAATGACTCAACCACCTTTCCCACTAAAGGATGAGATGGTCTACGCCACTAGAACACTTTATACAACTTCTACACATTTGACTACCTTACTGCAAGGCACCATTACTATCACAACATCAAGCGTAGATGTCCAAAGCAGAATTCTGACGGAGACTATTCCCGCTTCGAAGATCTTATCCTTTTCAGATTCGTTTTTGATCAAACCCACAATGGTTGATGATGAGGTTTCACCTCAGACTGAAATGTACATCCCCCTCGATGATGGCTTTTACAAGCAACTGAAAACTAATTACGCAACCTACACTCACTACACGACTCTAGCGGACGGTTCTGTTGAATCTAAAGAAGTCACAAGTACAAATGTTGAAACAGCAACCATACAAACTTCAAATATTCCACATAACCTAATTCTCGAAACTGATAGCGTTGGTTTGAGTATCAGCTCATCGATGCAGAACAAACCAATGTTGGTATCTTCAATGAAATCATCCAGTGGATCTTCTATGAGAAAATCTTCTGTCTCCGGTTTGAAATCCTCAAGCAGAAGAGTATCTTCAGTTGCAGGTAGTAAACTGTCATCAAGCAAACAGGTGAATCGAATCAGTTCGACAAGTGCCAAAGTTCATCAGTCAAAAAGTTCTACCGTTCTCAGTCCATCTACAGTAGTTAGTTCACGAAAACCAATTGAGTCAACAGTCCAACTTCAGTCATCTCAAGAAATGTATGCCATTTTATCCAGTAATTCAGAAGATTTTGCAGACCATAATCTAGTAAGCACATCAGTGCTGGACCTTCCAACAGTTCTCCGAGAAAGAAGTGGAGCTTCATCTATGATTGCTGAGGGCCACACCATTGCCATTGTGGAAAAGGATGGTTTGAGAACTGTACTGCCAGATGTTCCACAGATCTTCCTCCATTCAGTTGATTCAGTCACTGATATCAGTTCCAACGATAAATCTGAGAGTGTGTCATCAAGTGGTCCTGGAGCCGGAGCTATCGTCGGTGGTGGAGCTGCCCTCGGACTTATGGTACCTGTGCTGTCTGCCGTTGCTGGAATGATCAAAGACAACATGGGAGGTGGAGCTGTTGTCCCCGCTCTTGCTAAGAGTGACCGTGTTGAACCCCATATGAATTTGCCCCGCAACACTTTGATCCACATGGAGGAACCTCGTTTCATCCCAGTAGGTGGTGTTCGATTCTCAATGGACGATGCAAGAATAGCTACGTCCGCACCCAACAATAACCGTTTTTGGTTGGATAAATTTAATCAAGAAGCAAAGAGTACAGTCTCCGTAGACAGAATAAATTTCAACGATAACAATTTCGGTGGATTCAAACCTCCTTCCACCACGGAAAGTGGTTTCACCGCCATTTTTACCACCGGTGTCCATCCCACTAGAGTGTCAGTGATATCCGGAGTCGAGACAATTCTCTTCCACGATGGTCAATTCAAGCCACTTCCCCCACCAGGACTCCCCCCACCACCCGGTGGAGAGTTTCAACTGGTTCAATCGAGTCTCGACGAACTTGATGACATGCTGAGACTTGAATCCAGTCCCATCAATGCTATCGTCACAGAATCTCTTCCTCCTTACAAAACTACCAAAATAAATAGGTTCAAAAGTGACCATGTGATTCCAAACACTGTTCTTAATATGGATGGAGGTCGCATGAACACGGCAGCTCTGGGCTCAGCTATTATGGAAGATCTTATGGTTACTGACGTCCATGTGTCGATACCGACCAAAGCTGTTGATTATGAAACGGTCGACGTTTCGTTAGACGAAGGCACACCTCTAGTAGACAAGAAAGAGACTATTGTAGTGAACGGAGTATCGACTTTAATGTCAGGAGCCACCACTATTTTCGGATCCATGTTCTCTAGACCTTCTGACGCGTTCTTGAGAGTAACAACGTCAATCTCTAACGAAGAACCATCAACCAGATACTTCCAAGAGGCCCCCGTTGTCCGCGAAACACACGCTGATCCACAAGACATCGAAACAACCATCAGTGTGGACATTCCTTCCATTTCAGTCATCAGAACGGTAACTGAAAAAAGAACGGAGATGAACACCAACCCTACCACATCAATTCCTCAGTATGATGAAGAGGAAGAAGATTATTCCACCACAACGGACATCAACTACGATTACATTTCTGAAATTCATCACGACGACCATGAGATCAACAGCGGAAGGAAAGACGCCACCTTAACGATTGCTGAGGTTAATGATGTCAGTCGGCAAGTTGAGAGTTCTGGTCCTGATCAGCAAGTCACTGGTCCACTTTCTGTTGCAGTTTGCAGGACTCCTTGCAATGAAGAAGACAATTTGATTTGTAAAGAGAAAATGGGCGAGTCTGTTTGCGTCTGTAGACCAGGTTACGCTAGGCACAGTAAGGGAGGATCATGTGAACGTAAGTACTACCTACTTAACCTCAAAATATCTATAATAGATAGATCTTCTTCACATCTGATTTAATAATAATTTTTTAATTTGAAAACTATGTTGATTGCTTCAATTTGTATGTAAATTTCTTAAATTATGATTAAGTAGCACGTTCTTAAATATTGTTTTCCATTTCAGCTTCGATGGCCTTCAAAGTACGTCTCCTGTTAGACAGAATCAGCAATGAGCAGATTTTCTTCAACCCAGTTCTGAAGAACATGTCTCATCCCACCACGCAAGACCTGACTGAAGTCACAATCCACGGAATCAACCAAGCTTTCAGGGATTCGGCCCTGGCCAACAGATTCCACTCCGTTACTGTTACTAAATTCGGCAGCGTCAAGACTGAACCCTTACCCAACTCAGCTAAAGACGTCGAAGGGGGTGTCATTGCGGAGCTGAAGGTGGAGTTGGCTTCCGACCCACTACTTACAATTGCAGGAATCGAAACCAAAGCCAGTCATATTGATGATAGGAATGTTAAAGAGGAACTCACGCGAGTCCTAAAAGAGTCAAACTATTCTCTAGGACAGACTGAAATCTTCGCGAGTCAATACTCAGCCATCATCGACAGTGATGATTTCGACGAGTGCTCGAACGCTGAACACAATGACTGTTCGGAAAATGCAATCTGCTCGAACTCTGTTGGTGGATTCACTTGCGCCTGCAGGGACGGGTTCCAGGACGGTTCGGATAAACCAGGAAGAATATGCAGTGAACGAACCATTCAATGCAGTCGGTGTAACTACCATGGTGAGTGCATCACCACTATTCAGGGTGAACCCGAGTGCAAGTGTCAACCATGGTTCGGTGGAAATGAATGTCAGATCAACCTGAGACTCCTGATGGTTGTTTTAGTCTCTGCTGGAGCCATCATCCTCCTCTCCCTCATCCTGTGCACCTTACTCTGCTGTATCAAGTCCAAAAGCTCCAAAAGAGGCAAGTTACTCGGGTCTTCAACCATAGCCTCCACCATGGATAGACGGGCCATAGTGCAAGACTCGTCCAGTGAGAGTAGCGCAAACGGGCAAAGTCCCTATGTTATCAGACAACTCTTTCCTCGCGCTAAAGGACCACCAATGAAGAGAAACTCTGTTGATTCAACCACAACTTCTACGGTTGCACCACAACCATCTGCTATGGTTGACTCTAGATTACCGATAGTCGGACCTATGGTGAACGTGCACAAAAAAACACAACTTTCTGAACGGTGGGTTTATTATTTTTTAAGCTACTTTTTTGTAATAAAAATCACCCATGATTTTGATCTCGTATTAATGTACTATATTTTATTCCACTGACAGAAGAAATCTAACTGACGACACGAATTTCCACGGTCGAAATACTGCCATGTCGAAAACCTCAACGTACAAATACGGCCCTGAAAGGTAGGGAGGTTATGTTCTCTTCTGGGTGTGTTTAATTATTAATTTAATACTATTTATTTATTAATTTAAAAATGTTCTTATTAAGAAATAAGGTAAAGTTTGAATTTTGTTTTGTTTCGCAAAAATTAATATTACAATTTCATTTCAAAAGAAATAATTCTTATTTACTGAACTATTTCTCCATTGTATTTTTCTAATAAAATTCATTTTCTTTTGTCTATTAAGACACTAGTTCTCCATTGGAAACAAGACTGCCTATATTTGACATAAAGATGTTCAATGTTATTTTTCCCTCAGGACGATAAGTGCCATGCGGTCATACGACGAGACAACTGTCAGACCATCCATGAGATCAATGACCAGACCTCTATCCTCACAACTACTGTCAGAGGTGTGTTGTAGAGCACATGTTAGAGTCTAGTTATAGTCTTGTAAAAGTCTAATCATAGTCTAAATAAGAGTCTAGTTATAGTCTAAAAGAAAACTAGCATCGCAGTACTCGGACAGTTCCACGTTCTCTTATCATATATACAAAATATATAGTTTATTTTATCTTGTTATTTTAATCAGTATCCATGATACATTCAGGTATATAATAATTATTATTGCTTGGTATCTTGGTTACCGATTTGAATAACGAGTTAAATTATAACTATTTTTCTAAATTTTTATATGATCGGAGATGTGTCACTGTCCGATAGCTCGTAACTCACCCTTCTCTTTCTATTTTGTTATTAATCTTTCTTCTTTACAGGGAGGAGAAACCATGGCTGAGAGAGAGGCAGGTTCCACCATAGTGTACCCTGACCAGGAGCTGTACCGACCATCCATGGTAGGGAGGGTGGAGTAGTTATAATTAGGCAATGTTTGGAACTATCAAGGGGTATGGTGGGGCCATAGGAGATTAAGAGGGGGTAACATATATGACCCCACCATAACTATAGCCCTTCTCAATCTTCTACGGCCCCACCATAACTATAGCCACACCTTACCATATTTTATAATGAAAATCTATAAAATTACATGGAAATTTCAAATTGAAGACCTAAATTGTTGGCCTATTCTTTTTTTTTGTAATTAGAAATGAATGTTCTATTTAGAAAAAATCATCTCTCTGATATATTTTAATCTGTTATTTTGTCGCTATTTTCTAACTGTACTTTTTCTCTCTCTTCTCTCAGGATTCAGACAACTACAGCAATGAATCCGCCTCCCCTCGTTAAAAACTCACCACCAACTAGTATATTATAGAGAGGGTAACGTCACAGTTATTGGACAGTTACACTCTAACGATCGTGTAAGGAAAAAGGTATAATAATTGTTATTTAATATTTATTTTGATTGGTATCCGTGATACTTGCAAGTATCCATGTATACCAAATGGTTACCAAACAACTTGTAGGTATCATGGATACGAATTAAAAGGAAAGTTAAATAAAAATTATTATTAATTTTTCTTCTTTCATCGAAAATGTGGAACTGTCCGATAACTCGAAACTTACCCTAAAAACAAATTATTTGACAAATAGTTTTGGATAAGGAAATGATTGAAAAAGTAATTAGTTACTAATTTAAATGTTTTTGAAATTAATTTATAAGAGAGGAATTTAGAAGAATTTATTTCAAATTAATGGGATTAAATCATGATTTTATTTCAACTTAAATCTCTTGGTAGTATTTTTAGCAGAGATAAATTGACGGATTCTTTTACAGTAGGTCTGACTTTCCTAGTGTAACTTGTTGCACTGAAAAAACTAGATAATACAAAAAATATATTTTAGTTCTTTTTGTGACTTGGTATATAAAGTTCTGGAGTTATTTTTTTGCATTTCTAGTTTTTTTCTGATTTTTTAACGATGCCATTGTTATTTTTACTTTTTTTATTATAAGACTCATGCAAAATATCCTAGAAAATACTGTTAAATCAAACGGTTAGCAATTCTACCCCCACACATCAAATTTACTAATTTTAAGAATTTAGTGAAATTCCATGTTGATGTTTGTACATATTATAGTCTATTCCTGTAGTTTTTTTTATATATATGCAATATCTTTTAATGAATTATATACTTGGTATATAAACTGTCATTATGTTTTAATGTATAGACATCTTTTTTCGTATTTTTAGCCATTTTTCGCTCACATTTCCATAGTGATAGAAAAATGCCTCCTTTTAGACTTGTTACTTGACCAGATCATTGCAGTTTTATATTCTTATGTACCATATTTTCGTTATGTAAATGATATATTTCTACTTATATTGAAAATACGAATATTATATATATACTAAAGTTGTTGTCATTATCCTTTTTAGGGGCAAGGGTCTGGTAATCAGACTAGGGGTTATTGTAATTGCCGATCCCCCCCCCCCCTTCTCTATACTGAGGCTAGTTATAACTTATTCCCTAGTAAATGAATAGAGAAGTATACCAAGTACAATATTGGAACATCCGAAAATATTATGAGTGACGTCACACAAAATATTTTCCACAATTAACTCAAATAAAATTGTATTGAAAATTAACTAACAAAAAATTGTTTTTATCACGTTTTACACTCTATTCACCTTATAATATTTGACAGTACTCTGTGTGACGCCATTTGTTTACATCGTTTCTGAAGAATGGATCAAGTTCACCGTCAATAAATTCGAAACTTACCATACTTCTCTATTTATTTACTATGGTTACAGACGGTGACAGGACAATAAACCCCGTGCAAAAAAAAAACCCCGGACAAGAACCCCCCAAGCAAAAAACCCCCGGTCGATATAAATAGCATAATTAATTTTTTATTAATAAAATTATTATATGCTTCTAAATATAAAGAGATATAGTGCACCTAAGGTTAGGTTAGCGGTCCGTTTGGGGGGGGGGGGGCTTGCCCCCCATGGCCAGGTTTGATACTGACAAAATGTATACTGTACTTATTTTTACTATAAAATAGGTAATTGGGTATACCTTATTTTGCAAAAAAGTTTGTCATATTTTCGAAGAAAATGTAATAATTATTGGTTCGCATTGAATAGTGTTTAATATATTAATAAAAATTAATTATGCTATTTATATAGACCGGGGGTTTATTGCTCCGGGGTTTTTTGCTTGGGGGTTTTTGTCCGGAGGGTTTATTGCACGGGGGGTTTTTGTCCGGGGGGTATTTTGCACGGGGGTTTTTGACCGCGGGGTTTTTTTTTGCACGGGGGGTTATTGTCCTGGAATCGTTATAGACTTATAGCATAGTAAACATCTATTTACTATAGGTTATAGATAGCCCTTCTTTTTTAGTAGCATTTTGATTTTTGTTTAATGTGACATTCTTTCAATCCGTGGATAAGCAGACTGACTGTGTAGATCTTTTCCAGTGATATCAATTTTTGGTATTGCAGGTTTTTTAGAGTAAATTCCGAGTTTGTGAATGGTTCCACATTTTCGAGCATAAGAGATAAAAAGTAGCTTGTTAATTTAATATCAACTGTTAACAGTCTCTTATTCTACAATACCAACTTATTTTTCATGTCTTTTTTTAGATTAGATGTTAATTTGCTTATGGTAAAGTTAATTCCAATAACTATTGTTAAAATTTAGTCACCCAAAATACATTACATTAATTATTTCTGGACCGGTTTTAGAACTTGCCTTGTTGTTTTAAATTTGACTTGACTTGAGCAGTTCAATTTGTTAACTTAATAAAATAATCTACAAACAACGGTCTGTCGATTCGATATTCCAGTCAATCGAAAAGAAATCGAATCGATATACGTTGTTTATAGGGTATGTCTACCTTATATATTCCTGAAAACAATTCTATTAAGCCCCGTCCAGACGGTCAAAAATTTTTTTAGAGAAGTGACAAACTTAATGACAAACTAATCGTCAGTTTTCAAGGAGTGTCTACACGGTCAAATTTTCTCGCCAAAAGTTTGAGGTTCACTGGCGTCAGTTTCGTCAAAATTAATGTTATATATCGTTACAATAAAAATTATTTAACTTGGTATGTATATTTTTTAAATTTAGAACAGTAAGAAACCGGAAAAAAATAATTTGTTTTAATGACAATATATCGTCTTGAAAAGGATAGTCAAAAATAGATCATAGAAAACAATACCTATAACTTAGATCTAATACATTCTAATACAACCAAGTATTAAAGAGTCTGTCGTCAGCCATTGTAACTAGATAGATACCATAGTAAACAGAATAGCATAGTACCCCAGTTACATGTATTATTCAAATTTATTCTGGGTAGGCTGTGACGTCATGTATGTAAACAAGAGGTCACGTCATAGTAAACAGAATTGCTGTGGGTCACGTGGAATAGAGAATTAAGATGGCAGCCAACGCGACCGATCTGACTAATGATCTACTTATCTTGAATAAATCGTCTTCTTCAAGACTAAAAATTTGTTACTATTTTGAGTGTAAAAAGATCAGTAGCAATTTCATCAACAGTCATTTTTTAATTTTCGTCCGTATGACTAAAGATTGGATAATAGCATGCGGTAATGTGGAATTTAAAAAAATATCACCGAAAACGTTATTCAAAAGTTGGGTGTGTTGCAGCCATCTTTTGTGTTTGTACTGTACGTACAAACGTATGCACCATTGTTGACATGTGACGTCACAGCCTACCGGGACACGCGTAATATCCCCCCTATAGCTCTGGGATACTATATCTTCTCTGTACTGTGTAGATACTAAGTTTGAAAAAATGAGGTTTTTGTAGGTGTACCTAGCTGTAATAAACTAAAATGACACGCAAATGACGAAAGTCAGTGTGTACTTCAAACTTTATCGTCAGCAAATACCTAGTTTGACAAACTTTTTGATGACGATATCCAACATGTTGGAATAAAAAAACTGATGAAAAGTTTGACGGTTTGCTGACGCTAGGAAGTTATCGTCATTTAGTTTGTCACTTCTCTGAAAAATTTGACCGTCTGGACGGGGCTTTAACTACCTAGGTACTCCAGACATGTAAATAATTAGTTCTAAATAATAGATAATGGCAAATATAAGAAGAGTTCTGATAACTAGGTAAATAGTAATAGAAGTATTTAGTGAAATTAATAAGAGGTTTAGAATCTACCAAACTTTTCTGTGCCGTGCTTCTAAATAGCTTTAGTCTGATAGATAGGCCATTGTAAAGTACCTAGGTCCAGTTGACAGATAGGTACTTTCATACCAAATTTCTCCTATTAATTAGCTACCATCATATTATTCGTTCAATTAAGCTAAATAGTAAATATGATTCTACATTTAGAAAAGTTTAAAAAATCCTGTTTCAATTGAGCTCGAAAAACCGAAAACATTAAGACAGTTTTAATTTGTTTCATTTCAGTCACTAAAGCCCGTATTACACTGTGGCGCTCGCTATGGCGGTCGCCACAATTTTGTTATTTTTCTCTTTAACTCCGCCCCTTTTCTCTCTAATAGCGAAAAATGTCTTGGCGAGCACCACGAAATTGTGATCGCTCACTGCGCGATAGAACGAACACCGCCACCGTTTTAGAGATGATGAAATTGTCACTGAAACCTGCTAAAGAGATTTGAAGTAGTGGAAAAAGTATTTTGTTTCATTTTAAAAGTTATTTAAGACTTTGTACGGCTTATGCGCGCTACAAAAAAGGAATGAACGCTTCTGTGTAGTGTCCAGTGTTGCCATACAATCAATGGAATCAAACTTCCTAATATATAGGCATGGAATTTACTTCACACAACTATCAAAAAGATAATTAACTGAATATATATTCGTGATGACATCAAATTTTATTGGTACGATTCATTTCATAGTAATTTTTTCAATTTTCCCTAAATTTCAATGCAAGATCACCGCCATAGCTATTGACCCGTCTAGTGTAATAGAAATTTAGAGTATGGTGAGCGCCATATCTGTAGAGAGAGACAACACCCCCATGGCGAGCGCCACAGTGTAATACAGGCTTGGCTGTTGTTGTTTCTCTCTCTACAGAATGGCGCTCGCCATACTCAAAATTGCTATTACACTAGACGAATCAATATGGCAATGATCGTGCATTGAAATTTAGGGAAAATTGAAAAAATTACTATTAAATGAATCGTAGCATTAAAATTCGATGTCATCACGATTATATATTTAGTTAATTTTATCTTTTTGATAGTTGAGTGAAACTATTCCATGCCTATATTATATACCTATTAAAAAGTTTAATTTCATTTGATTGTATGGCGACAGTGGACACTACACAGAAGCGTTCATTCTTTTCTTTTTGTATCACACAGTTGCCATACAAAGTCTTAAATAACTTATTTTTTTAAATGAAACAAAATACTTTTTCCACTACTTTAAATCTCTTTAGCAGGTTTCAGTGACAATTTCATCACCTCTAAAACGGTGGCTGTGTTCATTCTATCGCGCAGCCGCAGTGAGCGATCACAAATTCATGGCACTCGCCATGAAATTGTTTGCTATTAGAGAGAAAAGGGGCTGAGTTAGAGATAATTATAACAAAACCGTGGCGAGCTCCACAGTCTAAAGGCCCATTCACACTCTACGATAAATAAGAGCGATTTATTGAGCACAGAGATCGCAACAATTTATCAGATGATTGAGACAGTCAGACAGTGTTTACACGCAACAACTTCTACTCCAATATCTTTATTTTTCACTAGCCGTCATGGATGAAAATTGAAACATTATGATTTTATTGATGGTCTGCATTTGGAATGTGTTTAGGGTCAAGCACTGCCAAGTAAAATAGTATGTCTCTTAAACTCGCCATTTGTCTCTCCACATCTCTCCAAAATTCAACAAATTCTCTCCAAAATGATCAAATTATCATTAATTCTCTCCAAAATAACATTGTAGCATAGGAGAAAAATAGATAAAACTCGCCATTTGCAATTGAAGGGCTCAAAATAACTGTTACAAACTCGCCATTAAAATGGCGAGTTTGGACATGCTTTATTACTTGGTCAAGCAGGTATATTGCGGCACACTAACTAACTGCGGCCTCTAACAACAGAAACATCATAGTTTCAAAACACACATTAAAAACTTAAATTAATGAATTATAGCCATGCACTGTGTTTCTTTTGATAGATATAGAACATTTTAAAATAATTTAGTTTCAAAATGTTTTAGACTCTCTCGAGAAGGCCGCAATTAAAAATTAAAGGGCCACAATTTACCTGCATGACCCTAGCATTATGTATTGAGTTAGATTGCTACGATTTATTGGAACCCTTTTTACACATTCAAACTTGTAGTTACGATTCGTATAAATTTGAGCCTGCTAGCACCAATCAGACAATCCAATTCCAACTCCAATAAATTGCTACGATCACCTATTTACACGTACTGATAAATTGCAACAACCTCTCCATTACAATAAATCGCTTTAATTTATCGTAGTGTGTAAACGGGCCTTAATATGGGCTTTACTCATGGCCGTCATCTAAGTAACTGATTAGTTGTAATCTACATTCTACACTTCACGGTCTTCACCCTGACTGCAAAGTGTTTCAAATCTGTCTCCAAAATGACAAGATACATTTAAAATGTCTCCAATTAATACATGCTGATGTAAATATAGGAATTTATTAGAAGTTTGTTTCTAATATTTTGCAAAAATATTTTTTCCCTCAAAAAATGTCGCCAAAGAATAAAGATCTTTGGCGACATGGACCATGTTACAACTTACAGAGTATGTTAGTCAAAGCCAATTAATTGGCTTATATTATAAAAGGTCAAAACTCAGATATGTCTAATTAGCTTAAAATTTTCAATTAATTGTTATGTTTCAAAAAAATAAAATAAATAAAAAATTTGATACAACCATTATCAAATTCACTCCATTTATCATTATTCTTCGTTCAAATTAACCATCTAATTGAAAGTACAGTGTGAGTGGTGCTCCAGCATAATCCCAGTCTGTATTTCGTGGTAAATTCCACCGACTGTGACCGACATGTCGGTGGAATTTTCTCCCCTTTGAAAATAATATTCTGATTCTGGCAAAGTCGGTTTAATTTTTGCTATTTATTCCTGTTACCATTAATTTTCGGTGGATAAATTGGGAAAATGTTGGTGGATCAGCCAAATTATTGGAAATATATGGTGGATTTTTTCAGCTTTTTGAAGAAGTCAATGGGATTTTGTGCTCAAAATACAGACTGGCCAGTCTGCAGAATATGGTACATTTTTTTTAACATTTTCTGTATGAACAATCCTTAATTTCTTTCTATATTTACATGTATTTTACTGAGAACAAAAGCTAGAATAGAGGATTTCTTGGAGAAACGTTTACCAGTTCCTGCAGTCTGGGCATAATCTGGATTCTGGTGAACCGCTCGGCGCTCAGCTTCACCTATTTATTTATTCTCCACTATATTTTGTACCTTAGATTAACTTTGCCTTGTTAACTTTAAATTGATCAATTGGCTTACATTTGAAACTGAAAATTACAGATAGCCTATAACTAGGCTGACTAATTTTCAAACTATTAAAATGAGTTACTAAATAACTTTGTTATCATGTTGGATTTTTAGTTATTTCTGTCTTGAAAGAAAATTATTTTATTCCATACCTAATTATAGTGCTGCCTACCAATGCTATCATAGAATGAAAATGGTTTCATGACTTAAAATTATAGCCAAATCTCCAAAAACAATAACATTTCACCTACCAAATAGATTTATCTAATAATACCTTATCTAATAGGCTAATAAAAATATTATCTACCAGTTCTTATTATTGATAGTAAAAGTCTATTAAAAGAAATAATGTAGGTAGCCTGTAGGTAGCTATTTATTTCTTAAAGGGACTAATCCATGTTATAGAGTATGTCAGTTAAAGCCAATTAATTTGCCTACATTTCTTAAGGTCAAATATCAGATAGGCTTAAAAATTTTAATTAATTTCTATGTTCCCATGTTAATTTTTGCTTGAAATTTTAAAAAACAAGCCAAATTGGCTTGACTCAGGATTTTTGTGAAATTTTGGCTCAAAAATTGGCCTAGTTTGCCAGCCTCTGAAACACATGGGGACCAATAAACCTTTGGATGACTTTTTCTCCCTTGTTCAATAAATTGATTGTTGTTGTGAATGTTGTCTTGTTGATTGATCATTGAGGAACTTCAATAATAGAATAAAATATGGTTATTAGCTATATTTTTTATATCCAATTTAAAAAAAAATAAAGGATTGTGTGTGTATGGATGACCCATCCAACATGAAAAACTATGGGTCATCTTGACAAGGAAATATCAATATATTTACAGTAACTATTTATCATATGCTTTAATTCTTGCATATAAGTTTTCAACAAAAATATTTTTTATTCAAGAATCAACTCTCAAAATAAATCATTACCTGTACAGCAGAAATCAATAATTGGGATTTGGGATAAACTTCCGAAAAAGAATGACTGGATCCAAGAGAGAATTATTAGCTTTTCATCCGCAGTAATTTATGTATATTGACAGAATTATTAATCTTTATTCTTTATCCATTGAAAACGGTTAATGTCCATGGATAATATTTAACATCATCATAATTATATAATATTAATATACAATTTACTGAGTTTTTTTGTAGATTGTGTAGGTAAATGTATGTGCAAGTGCTGGAGAACAGCAGGTTATTAAAGCATTAGTAGAATATACTGATTGGTCGTCAGATGTACAATGCTGGTATTTATTTAGTAATCTTCACTAGCTGTGACAGGTTTCACCCAAGATGAGAGGACTCTTTTTTTTTGCAAGGTGATAATTGTTATAATTCTCTTTATTCATAAGTTAGTTTGTCTGAACTGGTTGAATGAATATGGTTACTGTAAAAAAAATAGACTAAACAGAAAAAAATATCAGATTAGCTGATTGAATTTAAATTTGATAAAGGAACCAACAGATTGAAGGAAGGACTTGAGTTATCTTAAAAGTGATCATTAAATTATTTGTGGATGGTGTTTCATTTTATTATCACTTTTCAAGCAACCTCTCCCAAGAGCAAAGTTGCCCACCCTATGGAACTGGTCATCGGTTCTATGGTAGTGGACCGTTGTGCCCATGTGGGACGGCCACCTACTTGGGCCGCATGGCCACCTCTTAGAAACAGTACCTTCCTGAAGCCACACAGACAACAGCAGGACAGACAAGAATTTGCAGAAATTTTACGGATACTTAGTAAGTACATCTCAAATTAATAACTCGTACCTATCCTAAGATATTGCTTTTAACTAAATAGGTGTGATGTAAGTTATAAATAGTATTGTGGGGAAAATTAGATGATAATTTTCAGTTCATGGTTATGCAATTTCTGGGCATGGTACTGGTCTGAACTGGTGTGTAGACCCAGCAGTATCTACAGACTTAGACTACAGAGTGAGGTTGTGTCATTATATGCTTTGCTAATCGTTTTACTGTGAATAACTAGTGTTGCCTTGTTGGAACGTGTGGCTTTGAAGTTGTTTTGGAGGGTAGATTCTCATTGTCTGTAATATAGCCAAGTAGGACATGGAACCATTGCTGGCGGACTTTGGTGGCACGAGTTTGTCGAGATTAGCGTGTCGTCCAGTTTTAAGAAACTGGGTTTGTGTTATTGTAGAATAACGGTCTGGTGTTTTGGAAAATCTTAATCCTGTTGGGTTCCTTCATTATTTCAAGATATCTAGGCATTTATAATAATGTCTTTATTGAAGCAACTGGGGTCTGCTATTGTTGCTTCCCGTGGTCCAATTTTAGACAGATTAAGAGAGAACTGTGCATCGTTTTCTGGTGTCGGTGATGATGTTGTCATGTGGTGTGAGAGCCTCGAAAGGAGGTACAAGGCAGAGTCTGGTGGGCCGGAGGAGATGGCGTAGTAATTCCTAGTTGGTAGCACTGTCAATGTCGTGAAGGGCCGCCTACACGTAAAGGGTAGCCGGTAAATTTAATTTAATAAAAGTCAGTTATTCATGAAGTGGAGCTGCACCTAACAATGTTTCTTTCTTTTTAGTAATTGATCATTAATCATTCTATGAATGATTTTAATTATTACTCATTCTGCATAAAATTTTTTAGACCGTTTGTGTCATCTCGTATGTAACATATGAATTGGAATCATGTGGTGAATCACTACTATTCGTGTTTTTTTATCATAAAACCCGAAAACACATACATCTGTATATGGCACCTCAATATTTGAAATAACTCAAAGTTATGGCAGAGTTTTGATAAATCCACAATTTTTTCGGGTTTTATGATAAAAAAACCGAATGATTCCAATTCACATGTAACATACGAGATGACACAAACGGTCTAGAAATAGATTATGCAAAATGAGTAATAATTAAAATCATTTATAGAATGATTAATGATAAATTACTAAAAAGAAAGAAATATTATTAGGTGCAGCTCCACTTCATGAATAACTGACTTTTATAAAATCAAAAAATGTGCAATTTTATAATTTGGGCAATTGTTTTTAGAACAATTGTTCATTCGAGCAATTTACCGTGAACCCACACAAAAGTATGGTCTAACACGCCAAATGGCGTATTGCCTGTTCAAGGTGCGTAGGCTGGGGCCTGAAGTGTACGTCTATATTTATGTTGACGATCTGCAGCGACTTGCTTCGAAGGTGGGTCTGGAGTCAGACACCATGGTGTTTAAGGCTCAGTTCTACGAAAGGCTGTCTGCAAGAGATTATGGGCGAGATGTAACGCGTCCTGATGCATTCATTGCTAGCTTCACTCAGATTGTTGCAGAGGTTCGTGAGCGGCTGACCACAAAAAGGTTCGTTACTAAACGACTTTGCTGGGAGCCTAGACGTCACTGTGGTTGCTAGTATGACGCATGAGGACAGTCATAAAAGTCTTCCGCCGTGGTGGAGACCACTTTGTTGTGTCCGTTTGACGAACCTCACACTAGACCAGTGGTTATTGAACGGGGATGTTCGGCACCCCTTTGGGGCCTGGATTGTTTATAGGGGGGGGGGGGGCATGAGATGGCTGTCATTTATAAGTTCGGTTCTTGCTATTAATATCATGCAGAATATCCATGAAGTATATTTTCCTCAAAATGTTGTGATATGAGGTAGTTATGAAAGTATACAAATCTTCTGATATAAACATCTAATTTTCATTGTGACTTTCAATAATTTTTTTTATATCTTTGAGTGTGGGATTTCTCGTTTTGTGTGCCTGTAACTTATATTCCTTCTGTCCTATATTCTAACACTGAATAAAAAGAAAAAAGGTGCTTCCATTGTATAAACAAAAAACTGTACCTTTTTTTTATATCGAATTTTCCTTTCTGTGTCGGGATTGTATGTGAGTGTCGCTACCCCCCGTAATTAATTAGTTTTATTTTATTAGTTTACAACAGTTCATTTTCTATATATTTATATAATTACAATGCAATATACTGCATTATTGTCAAAAATTATATGGTTTTCATTAATTTCTAATAGGTTTTAATTTTCCTTACCTTAAAAAAATAATTGTACATTATGTAAATAAAACAATCGTTTTCCTTACTTTTTCAGTTTGCACATGTAATTCTCAAATCATAGTAACCAAATATATTCTTATTGTATCTTTTCAATCTATTTCAATGCAATGCTCAGGGGGTGTCTGAGAAAAGCAAGGGGTGTGCGAGAAAAATACTTAAGAACCACTGCACTTATACGCCATCTTAGCCTCAAATTAAAGGAAGTGAATTTCGAATCAAAATAGATCAATTTCAAATAAAAAAATTAATTAAAATTTAACTCAAATAAAAATCAATTCAACCATCTGATAAATCTTTAGAATAATATGAATGTTCTATTGTATCCATTATACATGAACTTGTTATGAATTGGACGAGTAAATAAATATATGATGAAATAAAACTGCTTTGGCAATCATTCAATATATGTAGAAAATTTCCTATTTGTGAATTAACTTTATTTATTTCAGAATTGAGAGTTTGACAAAAAAATACGATATTTTAATTTGAAATTGCACTTTTTTTAATTTGAACTTGACTAATTTTAATTTGAAGTTCACTAATTTTAATTCGAAATTCACTTCGGCTAATGGCTAATAAAAATATTATCTACCAGTTCTTATTATTGATAGTAAAAGTCTATTAAAAGAAATAATGTAGGTAGCCTGTAGGTAGCTATTTATTTCTTAAAGGGACTAATCCATGTTATAGAGTATGTCAGTTAAAGCCAATTAATTTGCCTACATTTCTTAAGGTCAAATATCAGATAGGCTTAAAAATTTTAATTAATTTCTATGTTCCCATGTTAATTTTTGCTTGAAATTTTAAAAAACAAGCCAAATTGGCTTGACTCAGAATTTTTGTGAAATTTTGGCTCAAAAATTGGCCTACAGTTTGCCAGCCTCTGAAACACATGGGGACCAATAAACCTTTGGATGACCTTTTTCTCCCTTGTTCAATAAATTGATTGTTGTTGTGAATGTTGTCTTGTTGATTGATCATTGAGGAACTTCAATAATAGAATAAAATATGGTTATTAGCTATATTTTTTATATCCAATTTAAAAAAAAATAAAGGATTGTGTGTGTATGGATGACCCATCCAACATGAAAAACTATGGGTCATCTTGACAAGGAAATATCAATATATTTACAGTAACTATTTATCATATGCTTTAATTCTTGCATATAAGTTTTCAACTAAAATATTTTTTATTCAAGAATCAACTCTCAAAATAAATCATTACCTGTACAGCAGAAATCAAATAATTGGGATTTGGGATAAACTTCCGAAAAAGAATGACTGGATCCAAGAGAGAATTATTAGCTTTTCATCCGCAGTAATTTATGTATATTGACAGAATTATTAATCTTTATTCTTTATCCATTGAAAACAGTTAATGTCCATGGATAATATTTAACATCATCATAATTATATAATATTAATATACAATTCACTGAGTTTTTTTGTAGATTGTGTAGGTAAATGTATGTGCAAGTGCTGGAGAACAGCAGGTTATTAAAGCATTAGTAGAATATACTGATAGTTCGTCAGATGTACAATGCTGGTATTTATTTAGTTATATCAGTGGAGCTATCGCAGAGTACCTCTGTCGATTGCACTACAACCCTCAGGCTTGTCATCATCTTGGTTTGGGACTGTTCAGAGTCGTCACACTCATTGTAATGACAGACAGGTACCCTGTGCATTCTAACTCCAACAAAAGTTCAAATTTGTTTCAGATATATAAGGCTGTACATCAGCCATGTTCCTCAGTTACATTCGACTCTTCATGGAGTCAACATCTTGGTGTCATCAACCTCTCTGGTTGATTGTTTATGTGCAGTGTTTAGTGAATTGTTTACAGTTTGTACACTATTAAGGTTAATCTCGAATTCACTTATTGATAATTCAGAGTTGAATTTTTATCTTAATTTTTATAGAAAATCTGTTAAATAACCTTAATTATTCTGAGTTTAGACACTGCTTACTCTTTGTTTTCTATCCGTCCTAAGGGGAGAATGTGTTTTACTGAATTACCTTGCCTTATGCATGGTTTTCATTTAACATTTTCTCCTGGTGAGATAACTTATAGACTCACCATATATCTTTTGGGGGCCTAGGATAGTCTTTCGAGACCTTGACTCTAGGGTACACTACCAATTGATATATCTTTTTGCCTTTTGGGGAGAGAGAGGATTTATGAATTCACTGGCTTCCAGCTCTTGTTTTCATTTAATTTTCTTTCCTGGTGAGATAACTTAAAGACTCACCATATGACTTTTGGTGTCTTGAAGACCACCAATTGACATGTCCTTCCATCCTAAACAAGTTTCTCTGAGCCTAGCTCCGCAATGTCACTCGCATGGATGAAGAACCCTGTCTATAATTGTCCTTGGTGACCCTAGACTTGAGTTATTTACTGGGCCTAGACCCTATTGTACACCTCAACTTTGGGGACCAAATCCAGGTTACCCTCGGCGTTGGTGGAGATCCCTGCTCTTTCCGAAAGGTGTCATCGAGTGGAGTGATAATGAATTGACTGGCTATAACTTAAATTCTGGAGTATTCCCATAAGGTTTCTCCAGGGTACAAGCTCAAGGATTTTTTCTATTTTTTGGTCCCATCCACATTGTGGTTCTGGGATTTGAAAATATTTTCTTCTTTCTCACCCCTGACAAAAAGAAAAATAAAAGCCAAAAATAGGGAAAAGACAAAATAAAGTCTGAAAAAAGACAAAATAAAGTCAGAAAAAAGTCAGGAAAAGACAAAAAAAAATGTCTTAACTCTGATATGAAAATTTCCAGAGTTTTTTCATAAATCATGTATTTTGAATACTCTGAGACTGAAAGAATAATCTCTTCTTTTTCACACTTACAAGTTGCGAAAAAGTTGTAAATAGCCAAGACAATCTGAACTAAAGAGTTGTTTTATTTGGTCCCATCCACATAGCTGGCTCTGGGACTTTGTATAAATTTTGTTTTCTTATATTTGAGATAGGATAAATCAGAATATATGCGGCAGATACAAATGCTAGTGCATATTCTTTTATAAATTTGTCTAATGTCTTTCTTTTTTCCTTCGGCAGAATTAATTAATTCTAAAGAGCATTATGTCTGTGGTTGTGAAAATTAAGAAATGCAAGAATTGTGAAAAGGTGAAAAACTCCCATGCACAATGTTTAAGATGTGCAAGCTGTTGGAGAAGGAAGCTCTTCCAGCCAACAAGCTGTGCACATTGTCTACAGATGTTTGAAGAAGCCACATCTTCAATAGCCTCGGAGGCTAGGGGAGCGGCACGGGAGAATTTCATCGACTGGGTGACTTCTCTTTCTAGAGCCAGAGCTAAGAGCAAGCTTGTAGGACCCACAGTTCCAGCGATCTGGCCTTCCATTTTGATCAGGGACCAGTTTACCAGGGACTGGTGTCAAGGATTAGCAGAGTTCCCAATTGGGTTGGAAATTCTTCACAGAGTAGCCTCATCTTCTTCAGATCGATCCTTTTCGGAACCTCAATCTTCTCAAAAGCGGAAAACAGAGGAGCATTGTGAAGGAGAGAGAAAGAGATGCCAGACCGCTCAAAAAGGGTCACCACGTGTCACTGCTGTGACCGTTGAAGCGAGGGAAATAGAGATTCAATCTCCAGGAATCATTTCTCCAGTAGGGATGGAGTTTGATAATATTATTGCAACTCATAATGAAGGTGACAACTTGAATTTGCAGAACTCTGATTGGTTGTTTGAAGAACCGGATCTTGACGTATGTTCTGTCCCTCCTGATACCTTCAGGGCTGAGTTCCAGGTCCCTAGGTCTACAGGAAAGGATTGGAAATCCTTCATGCAGCAGGAGATAGCTGGATCGCAAGCACCAATGCAAGCTTCGATTACGGCTTTATCACAGTCCATCTCGGCCATACAGTCCTCACTGGAGAATCTAGCATCAGGAGTGACTAACCAACAGCTTCCAGGACCCTGTAGGACGAGACAAGATCTCTTGCCTGAAGAAATTGTCCCTGAATTTTCTGGCACGTCTGGTTCTTGTTATAACCAATATGAAAAGTCTTCCAATGATGATGACTCGGATGATGAGTCACACAGTGACGGTTGGTCCTCTCCTTTAAATCAAGGAATAAACAACCCTCGTAGAGTCTTGGTTTCTCCGGCTATGCAGACAAACCAGGCTCCTTCCATAACTTCTGGTGCGGAAAGATTGACTGAAATTAGCGAGGTGCCCTCGATGGTTCATTTAGATCTCCCAAGATATTCAGGAACTCCTGAGGCTCCAGAGTTCGCTGAGATAACTAGAAATCAAGTTGTCCATCCCCCTGCTATCATCGCTGCATCTCTCGCTCCAGCCTCAAGAATTGACACAGCAGAGTCACAGAACTCGTCGTCTATGAGCCATAAAAACTCCGGAAGAGGGTTAACAGAATTGGTACCCATTACTGAGATGTGGTTCCAGGTTCCTTTTCACGCTAGTGCGGATTCGGAGACAGGTTTATTGGTGGTTGGAGACTATACCTTCGGACCCTCAGATGTCGTTCTCGGCATCAGAAATAACAAATGCGTTTTTAAACCATTAAGTTACGGGAATGAAGATCTTCACTCCCTCGTTTCACAGTCAACACCCTATGTTACACCAAAGAGGATTCCTTCCAAGGCCCAGCCCTTTGAGGCTCTAGCGGCACCTATTCAATCAGGACGTGTTAGAACTTCAGTGGGCTAGGCACTGGGAGAGGAATCTAGATCTCTGGGTTTCTCATTTTCTGAGAGGTGTAAATCTCTCCTAGGGATGAGTAAGACTGTGCCGTTTCTTCCCACATTTGATCTGAAAATGGAGGGTCTAGACAAGGAAACTAAGAGTTTTGTGGAATGCATGAAGGCTCCTCGATTACCCGCTAAAGCCGCTAAGTTGTCGGGCCCTCTTGAAGGAGGCACGTCAGGTCTTAAAAAGGAATGGGTAGAGAAGGATTTTGCTTTGAGAGAAGCCTTGTTCTTCAAAGTGTGGCCTTCAAGAGCTTAGAAGTCTGTTGCTCCCTCATAGAACCAGAAAACATGAAAGATTTCAAATCCTTGGACGAGGCATACACCCACTTCTCCTTGGTTCGAAATGCTATGAAAGCAACCACCTCCCTTTTTGAACCATCTATTCGCAGTCTGGCACAGCGTTTTGCCGATGGTAGGAAGGGCATCCGATCCGAAATCTGTAGACCTATCAGGACAGAATCTATCTCGTCTATTCTGATAGAGGCTGACTTTTTCTCTTCTTCTCTTTGGTCTAAAGAAACTGAGGAGAAAGCCATTTCTGCTTCGAGACAAGCTAAAATTGACGGTACATGGAAGGTGGGAAGACCTTCCAGTCAGAGATCTTCCTCCCGCCCTTACGGAACTGCCTTCGTTTCAGGAAGTCAGGAGACTGCCGTGATTCCTCCAAGAGGACGAGGCATAGGTTCTTCACAGTCAGGCTATCTTCCAGCGACAGCTAGAGCCAGCCGGCCTCAGAGTAGAGGATATGCTCATCCTAGAGCCCAGAACAATTTTAGGAATCGTACGTCATCGAACAGGAACCCCTCGTCTAGAGGTTTTCCTTCTTCTAGAGGAGAATTCTCTTTTAGAGGACGGGCCACAGGGAATCGTGATCATTCAGAGGTTGGTCCTCATCAAACGCAGAAGTTTTCTCAGTTCAGACCTTCTGGGACTAGTTCGACTTTTCGTGGATATAGAGGTTGTACATCTCAATATAGATCCAGAGCAGGAGGAGCAAGAGGTAGGACGGGCTCATCCTGACTATCGGATCGGTGCGAGGTTACGACACTTTGCCGGCAAATGGAAGGAGGCCTCTCGCTGGCAAAGAAACATTATACAACGAGGAATAACTTGGAAGTGGGAGTCTTCAACTCCTACTTTGCAAAAACCAAAATATTCAAAGATACAAGACAAGTTGTCCTCTCTAGTAAAGAAGTTCAGAGAACAGGACGTGATCATAAGATCCTCAGAAAACCCTTGTTTTCAGTCAAGGATTTTTGGGGTTCCCAAGTCAGACGGAAGTTTACGTCTAATTCTCGACTTGAAGGAACTAAATCTTTTCATACGCACACCGAAGTTCAAGATGTGCAATCACGTAACTTTGAGGGAAACCCTGCCTTTGGGTGCCTGGATGGCAAAGTTGGATATAAAGGACGCTTACCTTCATGTTCCAGTACATCCCCGAATGCAGAAATACCTTACCTTCTCACACGGAAAAGACCTGTATCGATTCCAAGCCCTACCCTTTGGACTCTCTTCAGCTCCTTACATCTTCACTCGCCTGATGGAGTTCCCTCTTCGGAAAGTAAGACAACAGGGAGTAAGAGCATTAGCGTACCTGGACGATTGGATTATTTGGGCAGAATCTCCAGAAGAACTAAAGCTATCCATAAGGAATTGCCTGTCGACTCTTCAAGAAATAGGTTTCTGCATAAATATGGAGAAGTTAGAGCTATTACCAACACAGGATCTCGTTTGGTTGGGAGTACGTTGGCGAACAGACTTAGGCCAGTTAGCCCTACCAAGGGAGATGATTTTGAAAATCACCTCAAGAGCCCAAACTGTGATGGAGAGGCAGACGAGTTCTCTACGTCATCTAGAGGAGATTCAAGGTCTTATGGCCTTTGCAGGGCAGATACTTTATTGGGGAAAGTTTCAAGCACACCAATTCATCCGGCTAGTAGCCAGAATCAACAGGGCGGACCGCGATTGTTCAAGAGAGATTCAACCCAAACTCACCGAAGCCCTGAGTTGGTGGACCAACCCTCTGAACCTTTCGACATATGCGAAATTCAGGACGAAAGAGCCTTCCATCCTTCTGTGGACAGATGCCTCAAATGCAGGGCCTTTGGTCACCGTGGGAGAGAACTCGACATATAAATGTCAAAGAACTATTGGCGGTCCTCTTCACACTAGAATCGGGATTGATTCCGGAGGAAGCAGTGATTGCTCTCTCCACAGACAATCAACCCGCTTTTTACTGCCTGAGGAACCAAGGATCGAGAAGATCTCAGGATCTAGACGAGGTCATGAGGAAGCTAAAGAAGGTATTGGTGGCCAAAAGAATGACACTGACATGCCATTACATTCCAGGACCGCTGAATGCAACAGCAGATGCCTTGTCAAGGGACAAACCAGCTCCTACAGAGTGGACATTAACGTCTCGAGCTTTTCTGAGGATCCAGGAGATATTCGGACCTCTACAGGTGGATCTGATGGCGACACCTCACAATACAATGTTGCCGGACTTCATAAGCCCGTACGAACACCCAGATGCCCAAGCAACGAACTTCTTTGTGACAGATCTTCGGAGATGGGAGAGGGTGTATGTCTTTCCTCCAGCCCGACAGATTTTGAGGGTTTTGATGCGATTGAGGGAAATCGAGGCTCACGGCGTGATTGTCGCGCCCTGGTACCCAAACCAACCCTGGTTCAATCTGTTGTCAGAGATGACAGTCAGGACTCTAATGATTCGGGATCCTCCGTTCCAGTGGGTCCAAGGGAGGAGGGTGGAGAACGTGTTCGGCAGTTCCTCTCCTCTTCTCGCATGGAGTCTTTAAGGAACTGTTACGAACAGAGATGTGGCACTGAGGTTGCCAACCGTTTAGGAACTGCTTTCAGAGAGTCTGCATCAAGACAGCAGGAGGTAGCTTGGCGCCGTCTACAAAACTGGTTTAGGGAAAACGAATTCCAGACACTCTCTCAAGCTCATGTATTACAGTTTTTGGAGGAGTCATTCCAGAGTGGTCTGGCTTGCCGCACCGTCCTGGCTTACAGAGGAGCCATCGCCAGACCCCTCAGACTAGGATTCAACATAGATGTATCCTCAGAGGACTTTCGCTTGTTAAGCAGAGCGCAATTCCTAGCAAAACCTCCTCGAAGACGTATCATACCTCAATGGAACTTATCTACAGTCCTGCAGAGATTCAAGGGGGAAGAATTTGATAACCAGTCTGCGACACTTGAATGTCTGTTGGAGAAAACCCTTTTCCTTACAGCCCTAGCCACTGCTAATAGAGCTTCAGAGCTTGCTGCTATGTTTAGACCAGGTGTGGTTTTCTACAGGAATAGACAGGAGGTGATTATACCGGTAAGGCCGGGTTTTCTGTATAAAAACCAACGGGAATCTAGATCACCACCTAATATTTCCTTCAAGGAGTTGAGTGTAAATGGACGAACGCATCAACTATGTCCTGTGAAGGCAATATCTACCTACCTTATGAAGACACAAGATACGGGAGAGGATGGGTTATTTCTTCACCCTATCTCTGGAAGGAAACTACAGACGTCAAGTATTTCTTCGTGGTTATGCAGGAGTATCGAGACTGCCTGCCCCAACTCCCTACCTAAGGCCCACGACGTTCGGAAGCATTCAACATCCTTAGCTTGGTGCAGAGGAGTTCCTCCAGCCGATATTGTGAAAGCGGCTTTCTGGTCCTCCTCTCAAATTTTCATTTCTCATTACCTTAACCCTGACTTAGGCAACCCACCTTGCAGAGTAATTGGAGAAAACCTTTAAAACAGTTGTTGAAAAAAAAAAAAAAAAAAAAAATTATAAACCTACTTGAGTTGTCCCAAGTGACTCACTCTTGTCAAGTGTTCAGAAATTGTATCGCTGCGGCTTTACACTTGCCAATTGAACGGCGAGGGTAATTTTTAATATCTTTCTTATGGGCACTTCTCGGTTTGGTCCTAGGAGGTCTTGCAACCCCTCCCTGTTTCACTGTGGGTATTAGCAGTGCAATCGACAGAGGTACTCTGCGATAGCTCCACTGATATTGGCAAAGTGTTGCAACTATCAATATATCAGTGGAGTGAAGCAGAGTACCTCTGGAGAACAATTTTTTCCCAGTAGCTCCCTTTGTTGCTTCGACCGTTAATCAGATGTTTGAATCGGCGAATGTAACTGAGGAACATGGCTGATGTACAGCCTTATATATCTGAAACAAATTTGAACTTTTGTTGGAGTTAGAATGCACAGGGTACCTGTCTGTCATTACAATGAGTGTGACGACTCTGAACAGTCCCAAACCAAGATGATGACAAGCCTGAGGGTTGTAGTGCAATCGACAGAGGTACTCTGCTTCACTCCACTGATATATTGATAGTTGCAACACTTTGCCAATCTTCACTAGCTGTGACAGGTTTCACCCAAGATGAGAGGACTCTTTTTTTTTGCAAGGTGATAATTGTTATAATTCTCTTTATTCATAAGTTAGTTTGTCTGAACTGGTTGAATGAATATGGTTACTGTAAAAAAAATAGACTAAACAGAAAAAAATATCAGATTAGCTGATTGAATTTAAATTTGATAAAGGAACCAACAGATAATCCATCAGATTGAAGGACTCTTGAGTTATCTTAAAAGTGATCATTAAATTATTTGTGGATGGTGTTTCATTTTATTATCACTTTTCAAGCAACCTCTCCCAAGAGCAAAGTTGCCCACCCTATGGAACTGGTCATCGGTTCTATGGTAGTGGACCGTTGTGCCCATGTGGGACGGCCACCTACTTGGGCCGCATGGCCACCTCTTAGAAACAGTACCTTCCTGAAGCCACACAGACAACAGCAGGACAGACAAGAATTTGCAGAAATTTTACGGATACTTAGTAAGTACATCTCAAATTAATAACTCGTACCTATCCTAAGATATTGCTTTTAACTAAATAGGTGTGATGTAAGATATAAATAGTATTGTGGGGAAAATTAGATGATAATTTTCAGTTCATGGTTATGCAATTTCTGGGCATGGTACTGGTCTGAACTGGTGTGTAGACCCAGCAGTATCTACAGACTTAGACTACAGAGTGAGGTTGTGTCATTATATGCTTTGCTAATCGTTTTACTGTGAATAACTAGTGTTGCCTTGTTGGAACGTGTGGCTTTGAAGTTGTTTTGGAGGGTAGATTCTCATTGTCTGTAATATAGCTAAGTAGGACATGCAACCATTGCTGGCGGACTTTGATGGCACAATTTTGTCGAGATTAGCGTGTCGTCCAGTTTTAAGAAACTGGGTTTGTGTTATTGTAGAATAACGGTCTGGTGTTTTGGAAAATCTTAATCCTGTTGGGTTCCTTCATTATTTCAAGATATCTAGGCATTTATAATAATGTCTTTATTGAAGCAACTGGGGTCTGCTATTGTTGCTTCCCGTGGTCCAATTTTAGACAGATCAAGAGAGAACTGTGCATCGTTTTCTGGTGTCGGTGATGATGTTGTCATGTGGTGTGAGAGCCTCGAAAGGAGGTACAAGGCAGAGTCTGGTGGGCCGGAGGAGATGGCGTAGTAATTCCTAGTTGGTAGCACTGTCAATGTCGTGAAGGGCCGCCTACACGTAAAGGGTAGCCGGTAAATTTAATTTAATAAAAGTCAGTTATTCATGAAGTGGAGCTGCACCTAACAATGTTTCTTTCTTTTTAGTAATTGATCATTAATCATTCTATGAATGATTTTAATTATTACTCATTCTGCATAAAATTTTTTAGACCGTTTGTGTCATCTCGTATGTAACATGTGAATTGGAATCATGTGGTGAATCACTACTATTCGTGTTTTTTTATCATAAAACCCGAAAACACATACATCTGTATATGGCACCTCAATATTTGAAATAACTCAAAGTTATGGCAGAGTTTTGATAAATCCACAATTTTTTCGGGTTTTATGATAAAAAAACCGAATGATTCCAATTCACATGTAACATACGAGATGACACAAACGGTCTAGAAATAGATTATGCAAAATGAGTAATAATTAAAATCATTTATAGAATGATTAATGATAAATTACTAAAAAGAAAGAAATATTATTAGGTGCAGCTCCACTTCATGAATAACTGACTTTTATAAAATCAAAAAATGTGCAATTTTATAATTTGGGCAATTGTTTTTAGAACAATTGTTCATTCGAGCAATTTACCGTGAACCCACACAAAAGTATGGTCTAACACGCCAAATGGCGTATTGCCTGTTCAAGGTGCGTAGGCTGGGGCCTGAAGTGAACGTCTATATTTATGTTGACGATCTGCAGCGACTTGCTTCGAAGGTGGGTCTGGAGTCAGACACCATGGTGTTTAAGGCTCAGTTCTACGAAAGGCTGTCTGCAAGAGATTATGGGCGAGATGTAACGCGTCCTGATGCATTCATTGCTAGCTTCACTCAGATTGTTGCAGAGGTTCGTGAGCGGCTGACCACAAAAAGGTTCGTTACTAAACGACTTTGCTGGGAGCCTAGACGTCACTGTGGTTGCTAGTATGACGCATGAGGACAGTCATAAAAGTCTTCCGCCGTGGTGGAGACCACTTTGTTGTGTCCGTTTGACGAACCTCACACTAGACCAGTGGTTATTGAACGGGGATGTTCGGCACCCCTTTGGGGCCTGGATTGTTTATAGGGGGGGGGGGGGCATGAGATGGCTGTCATTTATAAGTTCGGTTCTTGCTATTAATATCATGCAGAATATCCATGAAGTATATTTTCCTCAAAATGTTGCGATATGAGGTAGTTATGAAAGTATACAAATCTTCTGATATAAACATCTAATTTTCATTGTGACTTTCAATAATTTTTTTTATATCTTTGAGTGTGGGATTTCTCGTTTTGTGTGCCTGTAACTTATATTCCTTCTGTCCTATATTCTAACACTGAATAAAAAGAAAAAAGGTGCTTCCATTGTATAAACAAAAAACTGTACCTTTTTTTATATCGAATTTTCCTTTCTGTGTCGGGATTGTATGTGAGTGTCGCTACCCCGTAATTAATTAGTTTTATTTTATTAGTTTACAACAGTTCATTTTCTATATATTTATATAATTACAATGCAATATACTGCATTATTGTCAAAAATTATATGGTTTTCATTAATTTTCTAATAGGTTTTAATTTTCCTTACCTTAAAAAAATAATTGTACATTATGTAAATAAAACAATCGTTTTCCTTACTTTTTCAGTTTGCACATGTAATTCTCAAATCATAGTAACCAAATATATTCTTATTGTATCTTTTCAATCTATTTCAATGCAATGCTCAGGGGGTGTCTGAGAAAAGCAAGGGGTGTGCGAGAAAAATACTTAAGAACCACTGCACTTATACGCCATTTTAGCCTCAAATTAAAGGAAGTGAATTTCGAATCAAAATAGATCAATTTCAAATAAAAAAATTAATTAAAATTTAACTCAAATAAAAATCAATTCAACCATCTGATAAATCTTTAGAATAATATGAATGTTCTATTGTATCCATTATACATGAACTTGTTATGAATTGGACGAGTAAATAAATATATGATGAAATAAAACTGCTTTGGCAATTATTCAATATATGTAGAAAATTTCCTATTTGTGAATTAACTTTATTTATTTCAGAATTGAGAGTTTGACAAAAAAATACGATATTTTAATTTGAAATTGCACTTTTTTTAATTTGAACTTGACTAATTTTAATTTGAAGTTCACTAATTTTAATTCGAAATTCACTTCCTTTAATATGAAGTTGACTAATTTTAATTCGAAATTCACTTCCTTTAATTTGAAGTTGACTAATTTTAATTTGAACCTGAACTTTTTTTTAATTTGAGGCTAAAATGGTGTACACGGTCTCGGAGTCATGATATGCTAACAGCTAAGGCATAGGCTGCACTGAAATAACCAGGTTGTTCCACGTGCGGGAAGCTGGGACACATCGTCCGTACTCCGCCTGCTGTGGCAGCTGATACTAAAAAGGCGGATTTCTTAGTTAGGACCTTGCGGGGATAACCCGTTTCCACGAATGGATATAGAGTAAGGAAAAGCTTACGTGGCATCTGGAAGTGCAGGTGACATCTGTGGTGCTACATGTTGTAGCTGGTGGTCTGACTTTGGGTCAAATACCAGTCAAGGCTTTGGTAAACAGCCATATTTTAATTCCCGATTGATTCTGGCAGAGGGCTTACGTCAGTAGGTGCGTATTCATTGGGAAACGTCTTTCGAAAGCGATACCATTTATTACGGCTGATGGTAAAACCTCTACACATGGTTTAGCCTGTCGTATTCCTTTGGGACTGCAGGGTCATTTTTCCTGGTCGACTGGTAATGCAGTTGATGGGCTGGTGAAACTAGCCATTGATTGCCTTCTTTGTGGTGAAGTGATTGATTATCTGGGGGGAGTTGTGATGCGTCATAGAGCCAACTTTAAGTACTCAATACAGTGGGGAAACCTCAACCTATGAAATGCTGCAAAATCATTAGACCTAATAAACGATTCGGTTGCATGCGTTACTACACCAGTTGAGATCTTGCTGTTATCCATCCGATGAATGACGATCTTCAGCCGGTTATGGACTACCACGAATTCAACGAGTTTGTGGATAGTCACTGTGGTGATGATGCGGTTGTTATATGCACTGAAAAGGTTCGTAAATGGAGATAGCTGCTAGATGAGGTGGTGGATCTCAAATTTGTATACCTGTAAATCTACGTGGCTGAAGAACTATGACTGTATCAGGTGGTAAGATAGCTCCCGTTGGAGCGTATCTATAAAATAGAAGCAGAGCTGTTAAGTAGAGTTGAAAGAGAAGACCCTGTTATGGGCTGTTGGGGCGTTAAATCTAATGGTAATGTTACTGTTTGGACTGACGCGAGCTCATTAGCAATGTCTGAAGTTTTGGAAGTCGATGGCAATGTAGTTTGCAAGAAGTCTGATCATCTTCATATCAATGTCGCAGAGCTTTAGGCAGTTGGCAGGGGGATCTATCTTGCGATGGGTTTTTAAGACTTTGCTGTTGCAACAGATTTTCGTACTGTGTTGAGCTGTCATGATAACACTGTAAGAAGCACGTGGACGCGTGTATGCGAAGAGTGACGCGAAGATGTTAATCAAGCATCGCCGATTGCAAGTTAAATGTTAGAGTAAATTTCGTAACGAAGACCGAGAACAAAGAAGATCGTTTGAAGTAGTTCAAAATGGTTAAACTGTCGAGATGTTGACATGACTTTGCAATAAGCGAGTCGCGTGAAGATGTGATATGATCGGTGCATTTGCCTCACCATGTGAGTGTTGATCAAACCTTTTACTTGGTGAAGAAATGAGCACTGACCTATCGCGTGATCTAGTAAAAGGTGTATCGACCATGTGTCATGGCGTGAGAACAGTATAAGACATGGTGAAAAACTTCCGTTGTTCTCCCGATGGTCGATTGGTAGTTGAGCGTGGACCATGTGGGGAGTTTCTGCTCAATATCTATTAAGGCATTTAGGTCGGAGGGTGTTTTTAAGTTTGCCGCTGCATGGGGAATTACTCTTTGGCTCCTAGGCATCAAGAGGTACATTTTGAGGCAATATTTTGATATAATGTAACTCCTCGTGAAGATAGGAACGAAGTGTCTGTTCCAAGCCACCGGTTGTTTGGGTAAATGCGCGCTACCTTATGACATAAATGTGCGCTAGAAATATTTTGAAGGCAGTGATCGTTTCGCTGTCGATGACGAGGTATTGATTAAACCGGCAGTACCATTCTGTACAGAGCAATGGGTTTTGGGTAGGTGACGAGAGTGGTTTTTCAGCATGTCGTGGAGGTGAATGGGATGCCGCGGCATATCAGGGACGTGTGGAATCTTGTGAACCAAGACTTCAAAGAAAGTTGTGATAATAACTATTGTTATGGTGTCTGTTTCTATTCCGAGTGAGGTGGATGAGTAGTAGTAGTAGTTTTCTTGATGATCTTGACGCTTCAGAAAATGCTATTTCGCGTCGTACTTCAATTTATGGTTCTTCAGTTGTTACTGCTATACTATCTCATTCAGTAATTGAGTTTGTTGCAGGTAGGCTATAAGGGGATCACGGTTGAAGTTTCCATCTTGTTGCTCAGCCAGCATAATTTTCATTATATTATCAGTGTCATCACCTCGTGTCTGTGGATATAACTGTAGTCTAACATCTTGAAGTGAGGGACATTCTGCCAGCAGATGCTTGACAGTTACAGGAACGATGCAGTCTTCACAGTACTGTTGTTGTCTATTTTCCATCAGGTGTTGATGTGTTATTTTCGTATGTCCAATCCTGAGTCTAGCCAGTATGATGTCATATTTCCTGTTTTCGGTATTACTCGAGTGCCATACGTTAGCGGTGTTCTTCAATTTACGCAACTTATTTCCTTAGGTTTCGCGCCATCGTTCGCTCCATTTTTCAGAGATTTTGCGCTTAATGATAGGGTACCAGTCCCTGCAGGGTATCTCTTCGTTACAGATCGGTGCATCTTCTTCGGCAGCGGCACGTGCCATCTGGTCCGCTCTCTCATTACCGGTAACTCCAACATGGGCTGGGCACCAACAGAATTTGACTGACTTGCCCTTTCTTTCCAATTTAATTAGCCAAGTTACTATCTTTTGTATCAGAGGATGTGTAGTGTCGTAATGTTCGACAACTTGGAGAACACTGAGAGAGTCACAGAAGATAACAAAGGAACTTCTATTAACAGTATGGGCAATTTGTAGGCCGCACAGTACTCCACAGAGTTCAGCAGTGAATATGGAGCTTTCTGCCATCAACTTCATTTTCCGTGTACCACGGAGACTAACAGCAGAGCATCCAACACCATCTTCACTCTTGGAACCATCAGTATAGATTGAAAATTGGTCACCATGACATTCGTTGGCATGCGAGTAGAATAGTTGCCTCATCACGTAATCGCTACATGTATTTTTCTTTGGGTAATCGTATGAGGTACAAAGAGCATCAGCTGAAAGTTGCCACACAGGAACGGTTCCAAATGAGAATGGGAGGGTGGAGATATCAATGTTTAGATGTTCTGTTATATTTTTGATTCGATTAGATATTGGACTAATTACAAGTCGGGTTCCCTCTGTGAGTGACTACAATATTATATGTTGCTGAAGTGGGTAGTTGCATCGTTCTTGCGTAATATTGTAGTGTCAGTTGCTCACGACGTAATTCCAGTGGGGGTTCTCCACTATATGCATACAGACTCAGCACAGGGGACGATCTGTAAGCCCCGATGCAGAGCCTGATCGCTGTGTTGTGCACCGGATCAAGCAATTTCAGGACAGCTTGAGAGGCTGAGCTGAAGATGACAGATCCATAATCTAGCTTAGATTTTATTATTGCTCTATACAATCTCAGCATCGTGGTAGCGTCCGATCCCCATGTTGTGTGAGAGATGCACTTCAGCAGATCTAATCTTTTCTGGCACTCCTGCTTCAGGAGGATAATATGCTTCTTCCACGTTAATTTATAGTCAATTGTCATACCAAGGTACTTTATTGACTCTCTGTTGGGGATTATTGCATAATTCAGGAACAATTTCAAAGGAGTTTGAAACTTTCTTCTTTTATGGAAATGGATGCAATTTGTCTTAGCGGCAGAGAACGAAAAGCCGTGGGTGTTTGCCCATCTACTGATCCTATTTATGGCACCTTGAAGCCTCCTCTCAAGTCCAGGGATGTAGCCACCACTGCAGTAAATCAGCAGGTCATCAACATACAATGAGGCTTTCACATTAGAGGGTACACAATCCAAAATACCATTTATTGCCAGGGAAAACAAAGTGCAGCTTAGCACTCCACCCTGGGGGACACCCTGTTCAAGAACGTGGGGTACAGAGAGAGCTTTTCCTATTTTTGTTTTAAAATAGCGATCAGACAGATAGTTTTCGATGTACATCGGCAGTTTTCCCCTCAGACCAGCACCATGCATAGCAAGGAGGATACCATATCGCCACGTGGTGTCGTAAGCTTTTTTCATGTCAAAGGAGACGCACAAGGTATGTTGTTTGCAATTCAATGAGTCACTGATATCTGCTGTGAGTCTGTTTAAAGCATCAACTGTACTATGCATTTTTCTAAATCCATACTGATGCAACTTGATCTTATTCATTGACTCCAGAACCGTAGTTAGTCTATTATTAATTATCTTTTCCATAAGTTTACCAACACAGCTCGTCAATGAGATTGGTCTGTAGTTTTCTTCAAGCGTAGAGTCCTTTCCAGGTTTTGGAAAAGATAGCACGATGCTTGAGCGCCACTGTGACGGATAGGTTCCAGCATCAAATATTCTATTCATTATTGAAAGTAAGAATTTGAGGCATGTACTGTGAGACCTTTTAATCATAGAGTAGCTAATTTTGTCCTCTCCTACTGCTGAATTCCCACATGTCGATAGCATCCGTCTAAGTTCAAGTATTGACAAAGGGCTATTATAGGAGAGTTCATCACGAGAAGCAAACCGGAGGGGTACCTCAGCAGTTCTCCGGCGTCTTTGGAACTCAGGCGAGTACGCCTCATTGCTACTTACTCGTTCATAATGAGATGCCATTAATTCGGCAACTTGTTCCTGGTCAGTAATGGGGTTACTCCCACTGTTAAGACATGGCGGTTTATTGCTTTGATAGCAACCTCTAATCTTACGTACACGTTTCCATATCTTTTTCATGGGAGTAAGGGCATTGAGACTATTGATGAAATTGCGCCACGATTTCTGTTTGGCTTCAAATTTAATTCTTTTAGCGATTGCTCTTGCTCTACAGTAAGCAATTTTGTCCACAATTAGGCCACTTCTTTGGTACTGTCTGAGCTTCAGTTTGCGGTCATTGTTGGCTGCAAAGCATTCTTCAGTCCACCAGGGGACAGTTTTTGGCCGGATATTTCCCTTACTCATTGGAATAGAAATAGTTGCAGCTCTTATAATATGGGTATTGTAGATCTCTACAAGTGCATCTATGCTATCTTCTTCGAGGAATCGTTCATAGTCTTCAATATGGGTCTCTCTGTGGAATAAATCCCAATTGGCATGGTGTTCCATGAATCTTACAGCATCTACATGGTTCTCCATCGCCAGCTCTTCAATGATTATAGGGTAATGATCACTACCATAGAGATCATCCAAGACATACCAATTGAGTTCTGGGAGTATGTTTCCAGAGCACAGCGAGAGGTCCAGAGCAGAGAGAGAACCAGTCTGGACATGGAAGTGTGTAGCACATCCTGTATTCAGAATGCTCATAGAGGAGGCCATAAGGGAAGCCTCAATTGTTCGGGACCTAGGGTTTTGTATGGTGCACAGATTGTCCCATAAGGGGTGACGTGCATTAAAGTCTCCACAGAGTATTAGTGGAGATGGTAGAGAGTCAATGAGGGACATGAGATCATTTTGTTGGAGGATATCCTGTGGGGATATGTAGATATTGCAGATTGTATATTGCCGAGATAGTCTGATTCTAAATGCAGTGGCTTGAAGGTTGGTTTGAAGATCAATTTTCATATGAGGTACATCGTTACGGATTATTGCAGCTAATCCGTGACCAGGAGTTGGTATATTAAAATCACTATATATAGTATAGCCACTAGGTGGTCGAAAAGTGCGGTTGCTGAGCATTGTTTCTTGCAAGACAGCTACAGCTGGATTTTGTGTTGCCAAAATATTGCAGAGGTCTTCATATTTAGAAAAATATCCTTGGCAGTTCCACTGTAGTATTCTATAAGAGCATTGAGGCATAGTGTACAAAATTGTCAGTAGAATTATCCAGAGATAGCACTACTTATCACTGCTGATCTTATCTTTATCTTTATCTCTTCTTGATTTTCTTAGAGTATTTAGTAATTCATTTTCTTTTTCTTTATTAATAGTTTTTCTTATATCGGGGGCGGAATTCCTTTTTTTCTTTATAAGTATTTTGTCCGGTGGTTCGGATACTTGCATCTCTTCTGGGTCTTCCCGATCATGAATTAGGAGATTGAAGTTGTCGTCATGTTTTGGCTGCTTTACTGGTTTTCTTGGGGTTGTCGAGTTTTGTGAGTCTGCTTGGTCTAGAGGCGAGGAGTCCCTCCTCTCAAGGGGTCGTTTTTGGGACCCCTTGGAATGTTTCACATGGTTGTTTGGAGTTTGCGATTTGTTGTTATTCACATCAGCTGGTTTTGGAGAATCTGTAGAGAGGTTACTTTTGGTGACGGAGGCATAAGATTTACCAATAGGCATGTTTATATTCATTTGGGCTCTAGCTTCGGCAAAGGTCAGGTGTTCTTTAGTTTTCAGAGTCAAAAGTTCTTTTTCAAATAGGTATTTTGGGCAGGTTTTTGATGTAACACTGTGTGGTTCTTTGCAGTGTATGCAATTTATTGGAAGTGTGCACGTTTCAGGTTTATGGTCTCCTTCTACATTTTTGCCACATCTGAAGCAGACAGGGACAGGTCTCCTGCATTTTGCTCCAGAGTGACCATAGTGTTGGCAGTTGAAACAGCGTCTAGGTAGAGGGATATATGGTCGAATCCTCTCCTTCAGTCCTGTTCGGATGGTTATTCTGTCCGGTGGAGTTGGCGTGTTGAAAGTCAATATTAATGTTGATGTTGGATCAGGGTTTGCTGACTTAGGGTTCCTGATGATTCGTCGGCATTGAATAACACCGTGTTCAGATAAACCCTCTGTAATGTCCTGGTCCGAGTAACCCTTTAAAAGAGCACACGTCAGGACTCCTTGCGATTGATTGTAGAATTCATGAGCGGTCACAGTGACTGGCTCAGACATTAATTCTTTCATTTCTACCAGTAGTTTTCCTTGTTCTTCAGATTTCACTTGCACAGTCCATGTTTTATTGTGATAATCCTCAGATATTCTTTCACATTGTCCGATGAGGTTCTTAATTGTTTTATCAACTTTAAACATATTTAACTTAGCTATATTAGATTCACCAGTTGATTTTATTGAGTAGAATCTAGTAAATTTCTTTGGTCCAAACATATCAAGGTTCATCATATTATGGTTTTCTTTCGGTCTTGCAGTTCTAATATTCTGCGGTCTGTTCACTCTCTGAACACGTGCATCGGATTTTGATGCACGAGATTGGTTAGAAGATTGGGGCTCTGCTAGGCCACTGGGGTTTTTGGATATATTCATAGAGTAGTCCATATCAGAGTCCAAATCGTGATCGGTGCCAGTCGTTTTCTGAGCAGGGCTGGCCTGGTCTCCACCAAGCCCTGGATCAGCTAGTTGATAACGGACAGTCTCCTCCTGATCTGAGAGAGACCGATCGAGCGCGACACTCCTACTGCTATCCGCAATAGGAGTCCCGTTAACGCTGTTAGCTTTTATTTCATAAGTGGACTTTATCATATTTTCTATTAGTACCCTATAGATAGGGGGGTTTATTAATGGGGTCACCTTCCCCAGCTATTCTCTTCATAGCTGAGCCATATCAGTTTCCAGTCATATCCAGGGGTCCGTCCACACCATCTCTTAGTCTGGAGCCTCAAGTAGAGCCAATCTAGCATGATTGAATCTGCCTGAGGGTCGAGACCCCCAGCTAGCATAGCCTCTACCATCATTGGCCCACACAAGCCCCCTCACCACGTCAAGGTGGATGGCTCGAGGGGGTGAGGTGGATGAGCTAGTTTACCCATAGAGGGCTGTAATCAGGAAAGAAGGGCGATTGGTCGTGATCGCTGACGAGGGGTAATTCGCTAGAACCAAGGAGTTTGACGGTCACCGCATTGGTTAACTAGCTCTATGAAGAACTAGTTAAATCGATCTGATTAAAGTAATTAATCAATTATTAATAATGGGATGTGGGTAAATTAGTGAGTGATTTTCAGTCTATGGTACATGTGTGCGATTTTTAGGGCCTGGTACTTGAATAAACCAGTGCATAGAGCCAGTCGTGTCTAAAGAGTAATGTTGTGTCGCTATATGCTCCGCCTTTACTGTGAATAACTAGTGCTGCCTTGTCCGGAACGCGTGGCTTTGAAGTCATTTTGGAGGGTGGATTCTCTTTCATATTGTTTCCTCTCAAAATTATTACATTATTTACCTTTAAATTCTTGATAAAAGAAATAAAGCTATCAACAGATTAAGTTATCTTTTCACCTTTACAGAAAATTCTAAAGCTCATACTTAACGTCAACAAATAAAACGAGTAACAGTTGCAACAAGTTATTTTGTACTCTGCAATTCGACTAGTTGATACTTTTTTATAAATCCCATAAGCAGAGTAGATTGGCTAAATTATTCTTTAGAAATATCCTGGTTTTTAATCTCTTATGGTTTCATGTACAAATATTTTTAGGATTAAATGAAAATCCGAACATTCTTTCAATTATTATATAAATTGTTTTAGCAACTAGTCGGTAAATATTATAGACTTTGTTCTAAAAAATTAACAAAGACATATGGCAGTGTAGACTAAATAAAAAATTTATTGCAGAAAATCAATCGTTAAATTGTTACTTGTAATAATGCCTGTAAAAGTTAAAAGTAATCTATATAAGTATCTAAAAGTACCTAACTCTAGGGATAATCTGAATCCAATCAATTTTAACTAACGATATCATTATAAAATATTTACATTTTCAGTAGATATGAACTAAACAGTAAGAAAAGACTATCAACTTTTTCTGGAACAAATAAAATAAAGAGAGCATCATGGAAAATTATCCTGTAAAAAATGTCATTCCCATAAATAAAATTTGAATATAATTCGCTAGACAAAAGATGTATTCCATCCTCGTAAAGATTGGGGACGCTTCGCATAACCGAAACTCACTCCCACTCACGTAACACAGTTGTGTATTTACAAAAGAGAAGCAATATAGAAACTAAACCTTATTGTGTCGCAGTGAAGTAATCAACATAATCTTCAGCATCATAAACTTCATCATCCCTAGAGGTGCCTCCAAAGTAATAGCTGAAATTGTCCTCCAGTTGTTCATTGGTTGATTCAGGATATATGGCATTTGGGTCTCTTTCCTCTTCGGTACCCGATGATCCACCATTTTGTCCCTCATTGCCTGACAGGTCGCCATTTCCAGTGCCTTCACTTCCTGGACGGCCATAATAACGATCAGCTTCGCCATATCCCTGATTTCCACCTGGTCTTCCATATATGCTATCGGCTCCTCCATATCCACCGCCTTGGCTTCCAGATTGACCGTAGCTTCCATCGGCTCCTCCATATCCACCGCCTTGGCTTCCAGATTGACCGTAGCTTCCATCAGCTCCTCCATATCCATCGCCTTGGCTCCCAGATTGACCGTAGCTTCCATCAGCTCCTCCATATCCACCACCTTGGCTTCCAGATTGACCGTAGCTTCCATCAGCTCCTCCGTATCCACCACCTTGGCTTCCAGATTGACCATAGCTTCCATCAGCTCCTCCGTATCCACCGCCTTGGCTTCCTGATTGACCGTAGCTTCCATCAGCTCCTCCATATCCACCACCTTGGCTTCCAGATTGGCCGTAGCTTCCATCATCACCACTTCCATTTTCTTCTTCATAATATCCATTTTGACCGTATCCAGTGTTGCTGCTACCTTGGTTATCATTACCGTAGTATCCATTCTGGTTTCCAGGTCTGCTTGCGGGGTTATCATAAGATCCAGGTCTGTAACCGGAATTGTCATTTCCAGGTCTGCTTGCGGGGTTATCGTAAGATCCAGGTCTGTAACCGGAATTGTCATTTCCAGGTCTGCTTGCGGGGTTATCGTAAGATCCAGGTCTGTAACCGGAATTGTCATTTCCAGGTCTGCTTGCGGGGTTATCGTAAGATCCAGGTCTGTAACCGGAATTGTCATTTCCAGGTCTGCTTGCAGGGTTATCGTAAGATCCAGTATTGCTTCCTGGTCTGTAGACGGAATTATCGTAAGATCCAGTCTGGCTTCCAGGTCTGTAGCCAGAATTGTCGTAGGAGCCAGTTTGGCTTCCTGGTCTGTAGCCGGAATTGTCGTAAGTTCCAGTCTGGCTTCCAGGCCTAAAGTTTGGATCTCTACTTCCGCCTGTTCCTCTATTCGAAGAAGAACTTCCTTCAAAAACACCGCCATACTGACCATTGGAACCTTTCATGAAACCTCCTCCATATTGCATCATGGCATCCATGTTCGAGTCCGATATTTCAAAGTCTGCCATATTCTTATTAGACATGCTTTCCATCTGAGCTCCTGTCAATCTAATAGGTCTTCGAACACAAACGCTGCATCTACTGATTCTGGACTTGAGATCGTTACCCTTGATGGTTTCTTGTCTAGGTTTGGAGAATTGGTCTCTCTGCTCGATGGTTGCGATCCAGTAGCTCAGGGCTGTGGTGAACTGGTTGCACCGACCATGACCGTGACATTCGATGAATGGTACTGGACGGAAATCTTCAACGCAGGATCCAGGAGACATGAGACTTTGACCACCACCTTCTGCTCCGGCATCAGTGTGCTGAAAAATAGTATTTGTATAACGACAGTTTATATTTAAACTGCAGTACTAATTTCAATCTGAATCTAACCGCAACACGGCCGAATATAGTTAGGAATGGGACAATGAGCTCTTATAGCTATCAATAACAGATATTTCAGCGTGATTATTCTTCTTTTTATCAATCATATACAATTATACATAGATGTTTAACGAAAACTTGAAATTAAGTAAACTTCTAATACTTTTCAGCATATCTTCAAAAAGATCGTCTCACCATCATGAATGAGTATCCAATCCAGAGGCTGTCCCACTGATCAGGACATTGTGGAATCTCCGAAGACTGACTGTGAACAGCTATGACCATTGAAGGAGCTTCACAAACAGCACATCTGTCCAAGTAAGAGCACACATTAGACACAATAGTGATTAATCATTTAAGATTGATAAGAAGTTGGTTATTTTCTCACTTTGAGATGTATTTCTGGATGTCCTGCCCCTCAATGGGTGTCATCATCATAGGCATTGGTTCAGGAGTGGATAGCCAGTAGGAGTAGTCGTTACTTTGTGCGAAGTCACACACGTTGTTGGGGTTACAAAACATGTAGGGCATGGTGCTGAACTTACGGAGACAGCTTCCAGGTGCGCCTGAGAGCACAAACATACAGGGGAAATTAGGTAATGGGGAGAAGAGATTCTTTCATCCATTTCACACTACAATTCAAAAACAAATATAAATAAGGCGTTAGCCAAATAATTTACATAATCACAATTATTGCACTCAACTGCACTTGAGGATAATGGTGGAAATTATCGAGATTTGAGGGTAATGGTGGGAATTTTGTAAATAATGTTAATTATTGGATTGGAATCCAATGCAATGCTTATCCTCAAATCCATTAGTTCCAATACAGATTATTGTCATCGAAAAAGTAACCACAAAGTCACGTTAATGAATAGTCTCACCCAAATCTTGACTCTGCGCTCTTCCGTTGCCAAGGACATGAAGCAAGGAGTAACCTTCCCACAACGCCGTGGTTCCAGCGGGACACGTAGGTACGTTGGTGTTCTGACTGTGACGGGTGATGAGGAAGCCTCTAGAACGAGGAGCGGGAGCTGGTGGAGCCGGGGCACCAGCGGCACCGGGGTAACCTGAAAAATAATAATTCAGGGTGATGGAAGTAAATTGTTCATCAGATTTTTTGACTAAAAATCCATATGTCAATTCATGTCAACAAGGATTGGGAGAGACTTTCCCAGGAATAAATAAATCCTTGTTGACTGGGTTAAAGTTTTATGATTATTCCAGTATGTTAACTATTGATCTTTTTCAGGTGTGATGTCGTACCTACGTCACCCTGCAATCCTGGGAATCCTTCAACCCCCACATCTCCAGGCAAGCCCCCCAGACCAGCAGGACCTGGTCTGCCGTTCAGACCACTGTCACCAGTGCGTCCATTGAAACCGGGCAGTCCCAGGATACCGTTATCGCCTGGGAAACCTCTGTTACCAGGAGCACCTGTAATAAACCATTTATATTATGATGTGAATTAATATAGAAGAATTTTGTTATGAACCATATAGACTTAAAATCTAACTACTAAATTGTCTAAAATGATATAAAATATTGTAACCTCAATGATATGTGAAATACATTTCTATACTTCAGATATTTTTCCTTAATCTTTTAAAGCAAATGAGTTGAAAATTAGAGAGTTTGGGTTAAAGCATTTTCACCTGCAAATCCCATTTCTCCTTTGCGTCCGGGGTAGCCCCTTCCACCAGCCGGGCCAGGGAAACCCGATTGTCCTCTTCCACCCTGAAAATTTTAGTCATCAGTAAGATTAGAGATAGCTTCTATAAGTATATAACTAGTGAGTTCTGCAAAACCTTTTTAAATTGGACTTACTTTCATGCCTGGGGCTCCATCGAATCCAGCACGTCCTGTTGCCCCGAGTTCTCCCTTAGCTCCCGCAAATCCGGGTAGACCCCTTTGTCCGGGATCACCACGTTCACCCTTTATCAACTGTGTTTGGGGGATTGGACCTGGTCGACCCACGGCACCTTGCATACCCTTCGCTCTGAAAGTCATTTACGATGAGGTCATGTACAACTGTAATTATTTGATAAATTGAAACCAAATTATTTTAAGTTATCAATCTTACCCGTCTAATCCTGGGAAACCAGTTTCACCAGGCTGTCCCTTTCTAAATCCAGGTAAACCAGTTGCACCGGGTAAACCATCCTTTCCGGGTGCACCACGTTGACCAGGCATACCCATGGCACCTTCCCAAAATAAACAAATGTTTAGAAATACGTCAAGTGGACAAACACTATTTCTAGTCTGTCAATTCCCACCTCTGAATCCGGGATCTCCTCTTCTGCCCGGAATTGAGAATCCTGGAAGTCCGGGTTCACCCCGTAGACCATTTGGTCCGAAGTCTCCTGGTGATCCCTTTTGACCCAATTTACCGGGGCGTCCATCGAAACCATTTCTACCGGCCTGACCCTTCATGCCTCTAAAAGCTCTAAATCCAGGCTGACCTGTCATTTAAAATTAAAACCGTATGAATACTGTAAAAGTTGAATATCCAGAGTAAATTAGGTATTCCAAGTAGCTACATTTATTAAGGTGGCCGGTTAGGTTTGCGGCCCGGTTGATGGGTCTGGGGGATTCTAACCAAAAACAACTAGATTGACACTCTCAGTACTCGGAAAGTGGTAGTTAACAGAGGCCATGAACCAATGACTTTGAAAACCCACTCTACTAGTACTGCTTTGTCACCCTGTAGATAAATGTCCCTTCACGAACCTGGGGCTCCAACTGGTCCTCTGAGTCCCACATCTCCTCTTATTCCGGGAATTCCTTGTGGTCCGGGAATACCTGGGAAACCGAATTCTCCCCGTCCTCCCTGAAATAAAATAAGACAATTTAGATATTTTCAAATTAAAAGATCAAATACTTATCTTGAATGAATTTAATTTAAGCGAAAAATTATAGTTTAGAATTTACAAATTACTAAAATTATAATATTAAATTAATAATGATCTATTTTTCAAGATTAATATTTTTTCAGTGAATTAATTAACGGAGAAATAGTATATAGGGACTATCTAACACTTAAGAGTAAAAAGTTAGATACCTCCTTTATCCAGTATGACTAGGATCAATTTACACAATATGACTAGGATCAATTTACACAATATGACTAGGATCAATTTTCCCAGTATGACTAGGATCAATTTTCCCAGTATGAGTAGGATCAATTTTCCCAGTATGACTAGGATCAATTTACACAATAACGGGTAACTAGTATCTCTACTCCAGTTCATTTTTCCCGTAAATTACCTTGTTGCCGGATTCTCCGATTTCTCCTCTTGGTCCCACACCGCCGGTGACTCCGGGCAAACCTCTGGTACCAATTTCTCCCTTATTGCTAGAGCCTAAAAATCATAAGTAGGTAAAATATTATATTGTGTATAAAAATGTTAAATTAGAGATAGGGGACTTCAGAGTTACCGAACAGTTCCACATTTTCGATCGCATAAGTAAAGTAGCTAAATGATAATTATTAAAGTAACGAGCTAAATAACTATTTATATACTTTTCTTATATGATCAAAAAAGTAGATACGTTCGATATGAATATTCCGAGTAACAACATCTGGATCACTAAAAGTAAATCTTTGAAGAGAATAATTCAAGTTTCTCTAATCTGCCCAGACAATATTAGTTTAAAGACCACAAATTTTCAAACTATACCCCAAGTGTAGTTTAAGGACCCCAGTGTTAACCCAAGTGTAGTTTAAGGACCCAAGTGTAGTTTAAGGACCCAAGTGTAGTTTAAGGACCCCAGTGTTAACCCAAGTGTAGTTTAATGACCCCAGTGTTAACCCAAGTGTAGTTTAATGACCCCAGTGTTAACCCAAGTGTAGTTTAAGGACCCAAGTGTAGTTTAAGGACCCAAGTGTAGTTTAAGGACCCCAGTGTTAACCCAAGTGTAGTTTAATGACCCCAGTGTTAACCCAAGTGTAGTTTAAGGACCCAAGTGTAGTTGAAGGACCCCAGTGTTAACCCAAGTGTAGTTTAAGGACCCCAGTGTTAACCCAAGTGTAGTTTAAGGACCCCAGTGTTAACCCAAGTGTAGTTTAAGGACCCCAGTGTTAACCCAAGTGTAGTTTAAGGCCCCAGTGTTAACCCAAGTGTAGTTTAAGGACCCCAGTGTTAACCCAAGTGTAGTTTAAGGCCCCCAGTGTTAACCCAAGTGTAGTTTAAGGACCCCAGTGTTAACCCAAGTGTAGTTTAAGGCCCCAGTGTTAACCCAAGTGTAGTTTAAGGACCCAAGTGTAGTTTAAGGACCCCATTGAATTTTTGAATGTATCTATGCTACGGCATTCTGCATGTCTTGACTGCAATCAAATCGAAATAATTCTTCTACTACTGTGTTCAGAGCAACAAAAAAATGGGCAGAGCAACATTCCAAACAGAAATTCTACCTCTACTTGGTGAATATCCACTACCGGCCATTGAATGGATGAAGCGAAGTCAACTATCTAGTTAAAATGATAGCAATATTGGGAAATAATAACAAAATGTTACCCAATCTAAGGAAATCGTAACTAACATATCAATATATAATAATCATTATAATGAAATAAAATCATTATAAAGAAATAAAATAATTGTAAGAAAATAAGGATCAAGTATAATTTAAGGACCCCAGATTGAGCTGGGGTCCCTAAACTACACTTGATTCCAAAACAACAATCATACCCTAGGTACAGAGCTAGATTCAGTCTTTGCTCACAACGTAATTTAAGCCCTAATTCAACGTATTGAGTTTAGTGTCATTTGACGTCAGTCACGATATTCTGTGTACCAAACCACAGTCAATGAGGTGGGTGTAAATGTAACCACAATACATGAATTTCCTTTTTGCACTTAAAATAATTAGTTAACATCCTTAACTTGAAATATAATAACAACTCTTACCTGATAATCCTGGTGCTCCAGCGTCTCCACTTGCTCCCTTTGCTCCAACTTGTCCAGCAGTACCTGGGTTGCCTCTGTCTCCGGGAGAACCTGTGGAACAAGAACAAAATGGCCATAATGTCTTATATTATAATTCTCACATTAAAATCATCGACTTTTTTTGTTCAACCTTTTTCAGCAAACAGGTTTTCATACACAGTCTAAGTGACTAAATTAGATCAAAGATTTTTATAATCAAAACTCTACAATAGCCGTTTTACGTCTGACTGGCTAATTTTCAGTCTGAAGAAAAAGAATCTACACCATTTGTTTAGAATATCACCTAGATAGGTATAATTAATTAAATATTCATGTAAATGTATAATATGGGAGAAACCTATTATAGAAACGTTTATATACTATTTTACCCGGAGTCTGGGTAGGACCTTTAAGGACACATTTTAAAAATGTTTAAAATTTGACACACAAATTTTAGCTGCATAAAATGGCTGGTCTTACCGGCTCTTCCAAATCTTCCGGGATCTCCACTGAATCCCTTCATTCCGGTGGCTCCTCTTCTTCCGGGTAAGACTTGCGTGACCTCTCCGGGAATACCGGGGAAACCGATTTCACCGGCAGAACCTTTCATTCCGTTCAAACCAGGTTGTCCTACGTCTCCGGCCCTACCCTGTAATGTTTGCACCATAGGAAATAAATATCTAAAATAAATTTGAGTTAGGTTTTAGGTTGTTCTCCAAATATCAGATTAATATTTTTTCCGATATGAAGTAAATCGTCAGTTATACAGATGTTATGAACTTCATTTTTATCCCCGTACGAATAACAGAGAAATGTTTCACTGATAAACTGAGTCGTAACAGCGCTGCCTGTACTTTACTGGTCTATTTGGTAATTATAAACTTAGAAGGGGTTTGAAGTCTGCTTCGGAACCACCAAAGGAGGACGTCAAAGAGGAAATCAAATACAAGGAACTGGAAGAAGCAGTCAGAAAGTAAAGTGACTCCAGAACAAAATCAGTAACAATGATCATGGATGTAGAAAAGCTACTTCTTGAAAGTAGTCACTTACCAACTAACGATACAAAAAACCAGTGGCTTCATTCAGAGATGGAAGAGGAAAATGAAGAGGTGATAGTAAATTAAGCCTACGGATTCTACCCTCCATCATAAATTTTTCATTACTCTATTAATTAGAGCTAAGGTTGCAGCTTATAGAACTGAAAACCATTTCTAATTTGGTTTTATAAATTTATTATAATAAGTAGGGTTGTGACAATATGCTTTTAGCATAAAAATATATTCTCAAGCATATTTGAAATAAAGTCGCGCAATGACCAAAATAATCACCCTCACTCTTTGCTTACCTGTTCTTAAACTATGTCCACCAGTTAAAAATAATTTTTACCTGTTAATAGTACAATAAGAGGCGGAGAAAAAGAGACCAAGATACATATTTGTGGTCAGTTGCTTAACGATTTATAAGCATTTGAAAAAGCGGAAACATTTTTGTGGCCCATACTGTATTTAGAGCATATGGAGAATATATATATTGAGAATATAAAGCATATTTCAAAGAGACTATTGTCACAACTATAATTTGTTCAGGTGGGTTTTGCACTACCCTCCAACTTTCTAAGCTGTACAAGCAAAGAAAAAGGATAGCTTACTTCTAGCTAATTCAAATAATAAAAATACTACTGGACATATCGTAAATGGCAACTTATATCGTTACCTAGATACCACTACCGTAAAAAAAATTTGGAACATACCTAGAAGTACCTAATAACCATTAAATAAACGGCAATACGAAAGATAGTTAGTATTTAATCTATTACAAATGTCGACAGTGACGGTTAAATGAGAATATTTCTTATATAATGAATTACCAAGGGAATACTCAATCAATTTCTTTTCTGTTAACCGTGACATATTATACAACTTTAGTTCTACAAATTTAAAGCATTTCTAGAGAAATTTTAATTCAGAGTGTAGGGTAGCTACCTTTAATATCTATTTACCTTAATTCCATAGCTACCTTTAATATCTATTTACCTTAATTCCATAGCTACCTTTAATATCTATTTACCTTAATTCCATAGCTACCTTTAATATCTATTTACCTTAATTCCATAGCTACCTTTAATATCTATTTACCTTAATTCCATAGCTACCTTTAATATCTATTCACCTTAATTCCATAGCTACCGAAGAAGCCCCTTGCACCGGCATCTCCAGCAGCTCCTTGGACACCCTTGGCTCCGGGGAAGCCTCTTCCGTTGGCTCCGGGCAACCCAATGGGACCTGGGAAGCCTTCCCTTCCAGGATTACCAGCAAGACCCATTTCACCTGGAAACAAAACACAATTTCAGATCTAGCTTCAAAAAGAGATTCTGTCTTTCAATATTTATCATAAAGTGCCAACGTGCGGGAAAATACTTTCTCTTATAAAAAAAATGTTCTACAGAAGCTAAGTGGATAATAAAATTTTCCAATTTTCTCAAGCCATATAGCTACTATATGGTGAGTTAAAAAAAACTTCAAAATTTAACACATCTTATTGGTAAATATAGATTTATGGTGAATAACATAGTTATCATAAATTAAACAGCTACATTATCGATCATGTAAGAAAAATTAGTTTATTCAACTCGTTTTTTTTATTGGTATCCATGATACCTGCAAGTATCATAGATACCAATAAAAAAAACGAGTTGAATATTATTTCTTACTAGTGTATTTTCTAGTTAAAAATAACGGTTAGTCACCAATACCAGTTTATTATCCATTATTAGGTTAATTTTAATGAATTAAAATAAATTTAAATTATCTGCATAGTTTAATTTTTATAGATTAGATGCATTTAAAAATTGAATAAAAACAGGGGAATTTAAATATCAAGTCAATATATTCCCGTGCGTATCATAGTTACATTCTTCATGTTTAATACCCGTAATGTAAAAGCGGACACAAAATAAATAAACACACGAGGGAAATTATTAGTATAGATATGATCCATAATGTGTAATTGTTAAATATCTCAGAATTTCTCAAGTGAACAACTATTTTTCTTTGTACCTTTGAATCCTTTGTCCCCGTGTCCTGAGAAGGTTCCTGCCTCTCCGGGAGCACCGCGGTAACCCTCTGCTCCAACGTCTCCAGGTTGGCCCTAAATAGGGACAATAAAGTTGTAAAAAAAATTCCTGATTATCTTAAAAATAATCGCAGAATTGCATCGAATAAATAATTAAAATCTAAAAGAGTTAAATGAAGTTAGTACCTTTGGTCCTGACATGCCGTCGAAACCTGGATTTCCGGGTGCACCAGCATTACCACTTTCACCCTTGAATCCGGTGGGTCCATCAATTCCGGGTAATCCGGGTATACCATTAGGACCTAGAGGATGAATTATATTTTATAAAAACCTAGATATTTCAAACATAGCACTAAAATTTACACGAAGAAATATCTCAAGTACTCAAAAAGAAATATGAACATGTATTTTGCACTTTCAACCATGAAGATTTACCCCTAAATCCGGCGTCTCCGTTTGCTCCTTTACGTCCGGGGAAACCATCTTTTCCGGGCTGTCCCGCACCGCCAGGTCTCCCGTTATATCCACGGTCTCCGGCAGATCCGGTCAAACCGTACAAACCCGCATCTCCCTTCAATCCCACAATTCCGGTTGGTCCAGGCATTCCTTATAAAACAAAATAATAGAAAATCACTGTTTGAAGTATAATATGTACACAAAAAATGAAAACTAGTTTTTACCTGGTAGGCCAACAGAACCGGGATTTCCAGGATATCCTGGGAAACCGTTGAATCCTTGTTCACCGGGTGCTCCGGGAGCACCATTCTGACTAATACCGAAATCACCGGTGGCACCCTGTAATTTAAATAACACACATTTCAATATCAAATTATTCAATAATGAGAATTTTTTGTTGCAGTGAACAACATAGACTTTCAGTACAGTAAAAAACCTGAGTTATGAAGTTATGCGTTATGGAGCACTACAGTAATGAAGGACCTGAGTTATGAAATAGTTTTCTATGTTTAAATTATAGAAAATGATGTACGTCAAGAATTTCGTGATAGTTATCCCTCAAAGATCATAGTTTTCTATTTTATTCATAGAAAACTATTTAGTGCACCTGAGATATGAAGTGGCTTTGAGTTATGAAAGAACCAATACTTCATAACTCAGGGGTTTCACTCTACATAAAAACTATCTAAAATATTTCATTGTAAATTGAAATCATTTTTTACCTTCCTGCCATTGTAGCCTTGTCTGCCGGCGTCACCCCTCACACCGGGTTGACCAACTTTGCCCGGGAAGCCGGGGAAGCCTTTCAAACCGGCGAAGCCAGGGTCACCACTGTCACCAAGTGGGCCCTTACCCGCGGGAAGACCAGGAGGTCCCCGTACATTCGTGATTCCATCTGTACCTTTTTCTCCGGTAGCACCGCGTCGACCCTTGAACAAAATAAATATTCAGTTTGTGAATCATTTTACTTACAAAAACTGGAATAAGAATTTTATTATATTTAAATTATTTAATTTTCTTATATAATTCAGTAATGTGAAACCGTCGAATAACTTACATTAAGCATTTAAATTCGGAAAATAAAATGAATGGATTACTCTTAAAATGATGCTCTATCACCAATTAGTGTCATTTCGACTAACTTACAGGCGAACCTGGACGACCAGAAGGACCAGCATCTCCAATCTGTCCTCTGAAGCCAGGTAACCCGTCCATACCAGGGTAACCCTTGGCCCCTTCCGCGCCCCTCAGGGAAGGACCCAGTGGTCCCATGTTACCAGTTTGTCCTTTGTAGCCGGAATCACCAGCTGGACCACGAGGACCGGCATAACCTTGAGGACCTGAAATAACAATATTATACTTGTAACATAGAAACAATAAAATACTTTTGAAGAATTAATTCATTAGGTTAAATGATTCCACATTAAAGAATCATACAAGAAAAATATGTATAATAATTATTATTTAACTTTTTTTGGTTCGTATCCATGATACATGCAGGTATCGTGATACCTGGGGCATCATGGATACGAATTGAAGTAACGAGTTAAATCATACATATTTTCCCAATATGATCGAAAAATGGATCAGTTCGCTGTGTTAGAACTGATTCTAGTTCAATCACTGACCTGGTTCTCCCTTTTGTCCCGTGTACAACTCAGGTCTGGTGAATTCACCACCAACCAGTGTACCATCCCGTCCTCTCTCTCCCTTGTCACCTTGCACCCCTCGCAAACCTCTGTCATTGGGAGAGAAATAATTAAACAGTTGATTGAAGCCATTACCACGAAAATACTCTCACAAGAGAGTTCTATTGTTTAAAGTTTTCCTAAATACTGTATCTATCATTTCTTTTAAATAGCTTCACTTGCAAAATTAAAAAGGGTTCTACTCACGGTAAACCGGTTTCACCAAAATCTCCCTTTTCAGCAGAAGTCACTTGTCTTCCGGGTGTTCCGGGAACACCATTCCTTCCGGGAATACCGGGTGCTCCGTCATCTCCCTGGTTAATTTAAATAAAGTCAGCATCATTCTATATTTAATACAACTAGAATAGAATTGGTAATTTACAATTACCCAACCTGTTCTCCAATGAATCCCTGCCTGCCGGGACGACCGGACAAACCGGGCTTGCCCATGAATCCTCTGTCTCCAGCTTCTCCGGGATAACCGGGATCACCGCGGACTCCTTTTATGACTCTACCTCGGTACAGTTCACCGGGTTCACCTTTCTGCCCGCCAAATCCTGATAAACCTGAGAACGGAAAATAGTAACCGTTAATCACCTTATCAACATTGGCATTATTATGGTACACTTTGAATAACTCAGAATTTACTATTTAGCTAGTAGCTTTTCATGTTTTCTCACCTGGAGCACCAGGTATTCCATCCTGGCCATTGTTACCAGCGAGACCGAATTTGCCTGAAGCACCTTTGATACCGTTGAAGCCAGGGTTACCCTGTTCACCTTTGAAGCCATACCTGCCAGCGATTCCTGGGGCACCTCTGTCACCCTTTGGGCAAAGGCTTCCTGGAAAATATGAATAAAACATGATAAGGCATTAGAAAACATGATAAATAGGTAATATGTAACTATGTACTAGGGAACTATTATGTAATAGGTAACTGTTAGGTAATATGTAACTACTAGGTAGTTGTTAACTACTAGGTAGCTATTATGTAATAGGTTACTGTTAGGTAATATGTAACTACTAGGTAGTTGTTAACTACTAGGTAGCTATTATGTAATAGGTTACTGTTAGGTAATAGGTAACTACTAACTAGGTAGCTACTATGTATGTAATAGGTAACTATGACAATAGGTTTCCTACTTTTTCCACGAGAATATAAGAAAAAACGATATAATTGTTATTTATTATAGCTAGTTGGTATCTATGATAACTGCAGCTATTATGGATACCAACTGAAATAAATAATTAGCTATATATAATTTTTTCTTATATTCTCGTGGAGAAAGTAGGAGGAGCTTAGCAAAATGTCTGGTGGAAAGACTTAAAAAATCCTTTGTGTGTATGGCCCTTTAGGGTGACGAATCCCTTGAAAGAATAAATAGAGAACTCATTTTTTCCAAGATTATCTTCCAAAAAGACTTCAACCTCATTGAATGAGGGTACCTTTGGTTTGAGAGATTGCTATTTTTCACTAATATCTAGAAGAATGACAAGAACTAAAGAAATGGTTTCACTTACGTATAATTGGTACGCAAATGTCTCCCTTGCTCCCTTTATAACCGGGTGAACCGTTAGTACCGTCCCTTCCGTTGAAACCGGGTTCACCAGGTGAGCCCGTCATACCCTTGTTCCCTGGGGGCCCCTGGAAAGGAACTCCTCTACCAGGTCTTCCTTTGGGACCTTGGGAGGAAAATTATCATTTTTTTAAAAATTCGTTCTCTTAAAATACTTTATTTTTCATAATTTTATTTACGAATGTATTACCTGCTCGACCAGAGTTTCCTTGAGGTCCGGGGGTTCCATTGAGTCCCGGGGTGCCTGGTCTGCCATCAGCTCCTTTAGACCCAAAGTGGGAATCCCCAACAAATCCTTTAAGTCCTGCAAATCCACGAGCTCCTGCATCACCCCTTGGGCCCTGACGACCGGGGATACCAGGGAACCCTACCAAAAAAGTAAATAATAGTGTAAATTATCAGTCATCGGACGGTTCCACATTTTCGAACATGTAAGAAAAAATATTTAATTAAAAAAATTAGTTAATGATACCTGGAGGTATCATGGATACCAATTAAAAAAAACTAGTTAAGGATACCTGGAAGTATCATGGATACCAATTAAAAACAACTAGTTAAGGATACATGGAGGTATCATGGATACCAATTAAAAACAACTAGTTAAGGATACCTGAAAGTATCATGGATACCAATTTAAAACAACTAGTTAAGGATACCTGGAAGTATCATGGATACAAATTAAAAACAACTAGTTAAGGATACCTGGAAGTATCATGGATACCAATTAAAAACAACTAGTTAAGGATACCTGGAAGTATCATGGATACAAATTAAAATACCAGTAAAATTAAATATATTTTTTCTTATTTGACAGTTTACTAATATAAAATAGATTTACTCTACCTTGTAATCCATCATCTCCCGGTATAACCTTTCCGGTATTACCATCGGGACCGACTGCACCTGCAGGTCCTGGCCTACCGGGTGGACCTCTTCTGCCAACACCTCCTGCGTACCCATCCCGACCTCTTGCACCCTGGAACCCGGGCAAGCCTGGGAACCCTTGGGGACCTTCAAACGAAAGAGAATTAGTATTGAACAAACTGAAAAATAGGAAGATTTCTAAAAAAAAATTTGCATACCTGGAGGACCAGCGAAGAATTCCAAAGTTGTAGGGTCCCATATTCCAGGCAGACCGATATTTCCAACTGGACCACTTTGTCCATCATATCCATTTTCTCCTCTGTCTCCCTAAAAATAAAAACAGGTGAAAGTATTCACTAATGTAACTAACTTAACAACTAATATAACACATTTTTGACAATGCATTAAAACTCATGAGTTATGAAGGACCTGAGTTATGAAGTAGTTTACTATGTCTAAATTATAGAAAACGATAGAGCTGTGTACGTCAAGAATTTCGTCAAAGTTATCCCTCTATGACCATAGTTTTCTATGATTTCAATCATAGAAAACTACCTATCACCTGAGATATGAAGTTGATTTGAGTTGTTAAGAAACCAATAATTCAGGAGTTTCACTGCATTTAATTTTAAAAAGGCAATCGATTAAGGTTTACCTTTTGACCGAAGATTCCGGGTAATCCGGAATAACCGGGAGCTCCCTTGAAACCCTTCATGCCAGGTGGACCAGCATTACCATCTCTTCCGGGTTTTCCCCGCCATCCGATCATACCGTATTCACCCTTGGACCCCTTGATCCCGTTGTCTCCGGGCTGCCCGTGGTACAGATCCTCGGTGTCAATTGCAGGAGGGGAGGAAACGGGACTGAAATCCAGAAAACTTAAATTAAAAGATTACGAGTTATTGCGGGTTGAATGATGAGCACTAACTTCACTAGTTTAAGGCATCATGTCAATACTTTAGATCTGAATTACTCTGAAAATGTAGGTACTGGATAGCTATATTGATATCAAACATAAGGTATCATGGCTACGAACTATTTCTTTGTAATATAATATGAATAAGTAAGAAGGTATAATGGCTACGAACTATTTCTTTGTAATATAATATAAGAAGAAGGTATCACCGTATCAAGGATACGACTTGTCTCGAACTGAAATAGTATTCACTAACATCAAAATAGATTTCTAAATTGTAAAGGTTAAAGTAATTGCAATATTGGGACAATGTTTGCCGAAAAGTAGTCAAATAAGTCACCCTTTCTCGTCTCCAGGATAGAGGTGTTATAATTCACTTTTATTTACAGTGGATGATAATAGGGTAGACTATGTACAACAGAATAGAAAGCTCTTGAGAACAAATGGGAAATGTATGCTAAACACTTAGCCATGATGTGTACCATATGTGGTACAAGTACATCTGATAGGATGATAAATACAAGGGACTGGAAGAAGCAGACAGAAAGGAAAATGGCTGCATGATCAAATTCATCTACCACCAGTCGGTGACAAGGCTCATGTTTGCAGGAAAGCTACTCCGGCTAACGAGTTTATATTTTAGTTGATACATAATCGTAGAAAAAGGTATCGATACCATTATTCAGATTCATTAGTCATTACTGTATTTTTCTTTAAATTTATGTTCATTTATTTGAAAAAATAAATATATATAAAAAAGTTGTTCAAAATGAAATCAATGATGGTATAGATAGGTTTAGTTACGATGGTACAGAGTACATAACTAAAGTATTCTAACCCTGTTCTGGGGCCGGCCTTGGGTCCCTTCTGTCCCATGTCCCCTTTGTTGACAGTGACAGCTGCCCCGGAATCACCCCGGCTACCTTTGTACCCCTTGGGACCAGGCCTTCCAGGGGGTCCCTGAAATAATAAATTCCATCTAATTTAAAGATTTAGTTAGATTAAATAGAGTTAAGACTAAAAAATTTAGCTATAGCAAAAGTAAATTTTTTCTCATTTACGGTGGTTGTTATGGTGTCTTTTGAGTTGCCAATCAGCTTTTATGGAGAACATTTAATACTCAGAATACTGCAAAGTATTTAAATTATAATTAGCTATATATATATTTTGGACACCCAATACCCGAGTACTGCGAGTAAATCCTTTTAAATTTTACCTGCAATCCGATAATTCCAACATCTCCTCGGTATCCTTTCTGTCCTTTGTTGCCGGCGTATCCAGGTGATCCTGGCATCCCTTGGATACCACCGTCCCCTCTTGCACCGGGGGAGTTAACGCCTCCATCACCGGGATCTCCCTTGAACCCGATCACACCCTTGGGTCCTGTTAAAGGACCACAGATAAAAACACTGAAGACATCATTACCTCCTTTAACAATCTTGAAATATAAAATACAAACGTACCTTCCGGGCCAGGGTATCCTGCAACTCCGGAAAATCCGGGCGATCCGGGTCTGCCATCAGTTCCGTTACAGCCCGCAATTCCCATGATTCCTCTCAAGCCCTGTGACCCGGGTAATCCGGGAATACCGGATGTTCCTTTGAATCCAGGCATGCCCTGTTCACCTCGCATACCTTTTTGGCCCATAGTTCCGGGAAGACCGGAATCACCGTTCACACCGCGGACACCTGAAGTGACAAAAATAAACTCAATAATATTCAAATTGAAAAAAAAAATTTGTTAATAGAAAAAAATAAAATTTCAACATGGCTTACTAGTTATACTAACCGGGCTGTCCTTCAAATCCTTGGCTGCCCGGAAAACCGGTTGGGCCATGCATTCCCGGGATGCCTCCTACTCCGGGTTCGCCCTGTCCCTTGCATCGACATGGTTTGTTCGTCAAGCAGCAGTTCTGAAAAAAAATTGAGCACGTAATTTACGGGATAGAATACAGTGACCTTATTATACGGGATAAAAATTACACTATTTTTTGCAAGAAAAAAGAGAATGAAATTTTTACGGGATAAAAAAAATAAAATGATTTTTCACGGGATAAAATACACGGTATAAAATACAGTGAAATTATTTTACGGTATAAAATACAGTGAAATTATTTTACGGTATAAAATACAGTGAAATTATTTTACGGGATAAAATACAGTGAAATTATTTTACGGGATAAAATACAGTGAAATTATTTTACGGGATAAAATACAGTGAAATTATTTTACGGGATAAAATACAGTGAAATTATTTTACGGGATAAAATACAGTGAAATTATTTTACGGGATAAAATACAGTGAAATTATTTTACGGGATAAAATACAGTGAAATTATTTTACGGGAAAAAATACAGTGAAATTATTTTACGGGATAAAATACAGTGAAATTATTTTACGGGAAAAAATACAGTGACACTATTTTACGGGATAAAATACAGTGACACTATTTTACGGGATAAAATACAGTGACACTATTTTACGGGATAAAATACAGTGACACTATTTTACGGGATAAAATACAGTGACACTATTTTACGGGATAAAATACAGTGACACTATTTTACGGGATAAAATACAGTGGGATTATTTTACGGGATAAAATACAGTGACACTATTTTACGGGATAAAATACAGTGACACTATTTTACGGGATAAAATACAGTGACACTATTTTACGGGATAAAATACAGTGGGGTTATTTTACAGGATAAAATACAGTGACAGTATTTTACGGGATAAAATACAGTGACACTATTTTACGGGATAAAATACAGTGGGATTATTTTACGGGATAAAATACAGTGACAGAATTTTACGGGATAAAATACAGTGACACTATTTTACGGGATAAAATACAGTGACACTATTTCACGGGATAAAATACAGTGGGGTTATTTTACGGGATAAAATACAGTGACAGTATTTTACGGGATAAAATACAGTGACACTGTTTTACGGGATAAAATACAGTGACACTATTTTACGGGATAAAATACAGTGACACTATTTTACGGGATAAAATACAGTGGGGTTATTTTACGGGATAAAATACAGTGACAGTACTTTACGGGATAAAATACAGTGACACTATTTTACGGGATAAAATACAGTGGGATTATTTTACGGGATAAAATACAGTGACAGTATTTTACGGGATAAAATACAGTGACACTATTTCACGGGATAAAATACAGTGACACTATTTTACGGGATAAAATACAGTGACACTATTTTACGGGATAAAATACAGTGACACTATTTTACGGGATAAAATACAGTGACACTATTTTACGGGATAAAATACAGTGGGGTTATTTTACGGGATAAAATACAGTGACAGTATTTTACGGGATAAAATACAGTGACACTATTTTACGGGATAAAATACAGTGGGATTATTTTACGGGATAAAATACAGTGACAGTATTTTACGGGATAAAATACAGTGACACTATTTTACGGGATAAAATACAGTGACACTATTTCACGGGATAAAATACAGTGACACTATTTCACGGGATAAAATACAGTGACAGTATTTTACGGGATAAAATACAGTGACACTATTTTACGGGATAAAATACAGTGACAGTATTTTACGGGATAAAATACAGTGACACTATTTCACGGGATAAAATACAGTGACAGTATTTTACGGGATAAAATACAGTGACACTATTTCACGGGATAAAATACAGTGACAGTATTTTACGGGATAAAATACAGTGACACTATTTTACGGGATAAAATACAGTGACAGTATTTTACGGGATAAAATACAGTGGCACTATTTCACAAGATAAAATACAGTGACAGTATTTCACGGGATAAAATACAGTGACACTATTTTACGGGATAAAATACAGTGACACTATTTCACGGGATAAAATACAGTGACAGTATTTTACGGGATAAAATACAGTGACAGTATTTTACGGGATAAAATACAGTGACAGTATTTTACGGGATAAAATACAGTGACACTATTTTACGGGATAAAATACAGTGACCCTATTTTACGGGATAAAATACAGTGACACTATTTTACGGGATAAAATACAGTGACACTATTTTACGGGATAAAATACAGTGACACTATTTTACGGGATAAAATACAGTGACACTATTTTACGGGATAAAATACAGTGACAGTATTTTACGGGATAAAATACAGTGACACTATTTTACGGGATAAAATACAGTGGGATTATTTTACGGGATAAAATACAGTGACACTATTTTACGGGATAAAATACAGTGACACTATTTTACGGGATAAAATACAGTGGGATTATTTTACGGGATAAAATACAGTGACACTATTTTACGGGATAAAATACAGTGACACTATTTTACGGGATAAAATACAGTGACACTATTTTACGGGATAAAATACAGTGGGATTATTTTACGAGATTAAATACAGTGGGATTATTTTACGGGATAAAATACAGTGGGATTATTTTACGGGATAAAATACAGTGGGATTATTTTACGGGATAAAATACAGTGACACTATTTCACGGGATAAAATACAGTGACAGTATTTTACGGGATAAAATACAGTGACACTATTTCACGGGATAAAATACAGTGACAGTATTTTACGGGATAAAATACAGTGACACTATTTTATGGGATAAAATACAGTGACAGTATTTTACGGGATAAAATACAGTGGCACTATTTCACAAGATAAAATACAGTGACAGTATTTCACGGGATAAAATACAGTGACACTATTTTACGGGATAAAATACAGTGACACTATTTCACGGGATAAAATACAGTGACAGTATTTTACGGGATAAAATACAGTGACAGTATTTTACGGGATAAAATACAGTGACAGTATTTTACGGGATAAAATACAGTGACACTATTTTACGGGATAAAATACAGTGACCCTATTTTACGGGATAAAATACAGTGACACTATTTTACGGGATAAAATACAGTGACACTATTTTACGGGATAAAATACAGTGACACTATTTTACGGGATAAAATACAGTGACACTATTTTACGGGATAAAATACAGTGACAGTATTTTACGGGATAAAATACAGTGACACTATTTTACGGGATAAAATACAGTGGGATTATTTTACGGGATAAAATACAGTGACACTATTTTACGGGATAAAATACAGTGACACTATTTTACGGGATAAAATACAGTGGGATTATTTTACGGGATAAAATACAGTGACACTATTTTACGGGATAAAATACAGTGACACTATTTTACGGGATAAAATACAGTGACACTATTTTACGGGATAAAATACAGTGGGATTATTTTACGAGATTAAATACAGTGGGATTATTTTACGGGATAAAATACAGTGGGATTATTTTACGGGATAAAATACAGTGGGATTATTTTACGGGATAAAATACAGTACACTTGTTTAATAATAATTTCTTTAGTAAAAATATTAATATATTGAACGATATATAACTAGAACGGGCACTCGTAGAGCGCATACCTTCGCCACTGCAGAATAATGACCTTGACCAATCGTTCCTGAAATCTAACCAAATGGTTCTTGGATAATGACCAATCGTCCCACTAAATTTCAGACAATTTGTTAGAATACTGTTTGAGTTATGCATGTTAATAACAAGATTACAAACAAATATAAGTATACTGCCTATCAGAACATAACATTCCGAAATTTTGAAAAGGTAATAAGATATTTTCTATAATTATTAGGAAGATTATTTACGTAAAGATTAATTTACGTAAAAAACAAATTAAATACAAGGGACAGGAAGAAGCAGTCAGAAAGAAAAGTGGCCCATGAACAAAGTCACCTACCACCAGTCAGTGACAATGCTCATGTACGCAAAAAAGCTACTCCTTGGTATTATTCTCTTACTGAAGTAGCGTTAAAAAAGACAATACATAATCCAAATTACAACAGTTCAGAGACCAAGTGACGCCACCCCCTTCTCTTCCATTCACCACAGACAGCTTCAGGATAGAGCCCCTGGGGGCTATCAAATTATTTGTAGTAGATGGTTTTCCGACTATGAGACGTTTTAACTTTGTTTATACCAATGAAAAAAGTGACATCTTCGTTAATACTTGAAAAATCAACAAAAATTCATCATTTTCTTTTCGACTTACAATTATTTCTAACGAATTATATTCAAAATAGAAATAACGAAATACTTCGTAAAATATTTTTTTAATTATTTAAAAAAAATCAGTCATGATAATTTGAAGAGTTTTAAATAAACTCTATTAAATTGACTTTATTAATATATGTTATAGTGAAATAATTATTATTATATCGTTTTTTCTTTTATGACCGAAAATGTGGAACTGACCGATAATTAGAACTTGCCCTATTCACTATAAAATTAGAAAAACCCGTAATTGTAAAAAGGAACTCATCAAAATACATGTAAATGTAGATAACTCTACCTTCGCCGAAAAATTCAATCAATTTATTATTTTAAGAGTAATAAAAATTAACTATATTTGAAAAATCAAAAAGTCGAAATTTAATGAAAAAAAGTGGAGGATTCTCTGCCACTTGTATAAAATTTCATCAAAATACATTTCATTTTTTTATTTTATTGAATTTACGTTTGTGTATTTAAAATGTAAATATAAAATAATTAGAAAAATAAGGATTCAATTGTTTTAGTCAAAAAATATTTTCATGTGAAATGAATTCTAGGGTAAGTTCTTAATTACCGGTCAGTTGCACATTTTCGGACACGTAAGAAAAAACTTTATAATTTAATTATTTAATTTTTATTATTATATCGTATTTTATTATTATTATGCACATAAAATGTGCAACTGACCGATAATTAAGAACTTATCCTCATAGAAATTTTTTAAAATTAAATATCAAAATTGAATTGATTATTTAATTTTCATATAAAAATTGCATTTTTTTAAATATAAAATATTACAATAATTATTTGTAATGATGCGCATAAAATTTCATCAGCTAAAATTAATAAACCAAAATTTTATCAGTTTTAAGAAAAAATTGACCACTAGTTAATTTTTTTCCTATGTACAATACTCACATCTGCCGAAATGTTAGCTACGAGAGCCAGCGCAAAAAGACATTGCGCCAGCCGAAAATGCGCTCTCATTGTACAAAGATATCACCTAATTCATAGTCGCAGCATCATTTAGCGGCACAATTGACAGTAGAGATCAAATGGCGAAAATGACTACAGAATTTACAGAGTTAACCTTATCTGTAAGAGGGTAAATGGATATTAGTCTACGGGGCAACCTCTAACCCTTTGAAAACGATTGTCAGGGAACAAGACGAGCACGCCCTCCCACTAGAACTAATAGTGAGTAACTGACGTCCCTACATACCCAAACCCGTGTCTGAGTAGCTAGGATACCACGCCTACGTCTCAACAGAAAATAAAGTCACGATCTATGATACCATTTAAAACAGACATTATTTTAAATAGAAACACTCGAAATTATCCTAGTGAAACGTAGTGTAGTTTTAAAGATAATCAGTAGCATGGATACGGAGTATAAAATGGACTCGTGAAATAGGCTAGGTGGGCACTGTTTCCGGTGACATGTGGCATTTATCGCATCCTAGCGAGGGCTTTGGCACTGAGCAACCACCAGAGTAGGGTCAGACTCGGAGAAAGAAGGAGTGCTGCTTCATCAGTCACTATTTCGGTGATAGAAACTCATTCCAACGAAGAACTTAAAGGCTCTTGTTTTTTCAGTTCACTCTTATAGATATTATTTAATACTGAATATTTAAAATAGAAGTGATCTTGAATGGTGTGACGTTGCTAAAATATGTTATTTTGAGAATTAAGTAGCTCCAACCCCCGGGTGAAACTGCGACCATGGCAGTGTTGCCCCGACAAAATCTACTCCTGCTCGGGTAAGTTAAAACTAATATTTAAACTAATATTGATAAATATTTAACTTAAAGAGAAGAGGGTTGTAACTTAGAAATTTGTAAACAATGAGAATATAAATAAAAACAATACCAGAGTTTGTCATACGAACAATTTAATATTTAGAATCACGTAATTAATTTATGAAAACAAAAAAAATAGAAAGTTTTTTATTTGTAAATTTAATATTTGAGTAAATTATAAATCAATTAATAGAATTAAATAAATTTTGCATTAAGCACTGAAAAAGGGATGACACGACCTCAGAAATGTGGTTTTGACCAATCCAATGGTTTTGAAATGACCAAACAAATATTTTTGACCAAGCCAGTGGTTTTGACTAAGCCAATGGTTTTGACTAAGATAATGGTTTTGAACCAGCCAATGATTTTAACAAAGCCAGTGGCTTCGATCAAGCCAATATTCTTGACCAAGCCAGTGGGTTTGACCAAGCCAGTGGGTTTGACCAAGCCAGTGGTTTTGACCAAGCTAATGGTTTTGACCAAGCTAATGGTTTTGACCAAGCCCGTGGCTTTGACCAAGCCAGTGGCTTTGACCAAGCCAGTGGCTTTGACCAAGCCAGTGAGTGGGTTTGACCAAGCCAGTGGGTTTGACCAAGCCAGTGGTTTTGACCAAGCCAGTGGTTTTGACCAAGCTAATGGTTTTGACCAAGCCAGTGGCTTTGACCAAGCCAGTGGGTTTGACCAAGCCAGTGGCTTTGACCAAGCCAGTGGGTTTGACCAAGCCAGTTGCTTTGACCAAGCCAGTGGCAACTATTTGTCCTGATACAAGAAATAAAATAAATTTGTTTTCTAACACAAAATAGAACTTAGAGGGCTGGTTTTATGTTATCAAGTATTATTGGTAATTTGTTTACGACAGTACAAACATGACGTATTCTTTAGGGGTTAAATAACACAATAACGTGACATTTTTTTATCATATTTCAAATGTCTTCATAAAAATAATAATCATCCTAAACGTAATTAGTTGTTGAACAACTTCACTCTAACTAACTTGGTACAAATAGAAATGCTTTTAGAACACCCGAAGCCGAATAGCGGCACCTATACCTCTTTCTAAAACTTTAAACTGCGAAAATAATATCACCAACTTTAAGTAATGTCACAGGTGACCAGTAGTCACAATTGTAAGTTATTAAAGATAATAACTCCCCAGAGATGAGTCTTTAACTATCTAAATTGAATAAATTAGCCTCTTATTCATCTATTTATAGCATTCTACCAGTCTCTTTAAACCTTTTAAATCTGGTGGGTAGCTAGGATACAGAAGATGCCACATGTCACCAGAACAGAGCCAGTTACCTCCAAAAGTATATTTCATTCTCCGTATCCAAGCTACGGATCATCCTAGTGCCACTTGATAAATCCATTCAAAAGTTTATATCATTCTCCGTATCCATGCTACGTATCATCTTCAGAATCCCTCCCATATATCAAGCTTGTGTGTGTGCAGTTCATTTGATTATCAAGCAACTAAACAGATGCTTTCGATCCATCACATTTATTGACAGAACGTCTTCATCTGTTATAGTATCAAACACAACCTGTTCTGATCACAACATTAATGTTGTTCTTCAATTAAGAATATTAAGGCCATCACAGCATACAATGGTGGCCATAGTTTGACTGAACATTTGATAAACTGTCCAGGTACAAATTTCACTGCCTCAGTTTCCTTGAACACAACATCAAGACTTTAACGCAATGTTGGTTATCTGTTTTTTAACTGACTAGCAAATGTTACTCCCAAAAATATGTTTTTCAAGTAAAATTAAAAACCTATTGTCAGTTTTTATCATGATTGTTATTTTTCCAGGCTCTGCGCGATAACCCTACTTCATCTGACCACTCCGGCATCAGCTGTAAGTACCACTATACCTACTCGAAGTAAAAACTATTATGAACAATTTAAATTTATTATAAAGAATTAACCACTATAATAGGAGCTTTTATAAAGATATGATAATAATGATTCATTGATAATTAAATCATAATATTGGAGATTAAATTTTATTGAAATGCAATAGAACAGAATATTTTCATTAATGTAATCTCACTTTCAATGTAAGCTCCATTTTAATTAGTTCGACACAACATCGCTGTTCTATCTTAACCAGTGTACTAGTTATACACTTCTAGGATACATATCTATCGCATATTGACATCACTTCTTAAAAGATGTTATGGCGCGACTAATTATTTGCATTGAATAAACAAGAATCAAGATAGAAGGTATCATGGATACAAACTACATTATTTGCATTGAATCAAAGAATATAAGAGGCATCATGGCTACAAACTACATTATTTGCATTGAATCAAAGAATATAAGAGGCATCATGGATACGAAATATATTATTTGCATTATATCAACAAACTAAAAGGTATCATAGCTACGACTTGCATTGAACTAGAAGATATAACTTAATTCTATGCACTGATCGGATTTATCTCTGTGAACCGCGTTGAAGATAGCTAAAATAATAATATAATATAGCTCTTACATTAGCTGTAGAGCTATGCAAAGTACATTGAATATTGTGTTAATGATATGTAGCTCGTTGGTTACACAAATACCACCAATAAGCTGCTCATTCATGAAGATGAGTGAGAGAAGTCTTTGTTAGGTAGCTACCTACCCACACACAACTTCATGCAGTCTAGCCCCTCTAGATTATTATTATTTGTTATCAAGATTAGTATTTACGATCCTTTTACTTAGTTCACTATGTTATTAGTCCTCCCAATTCAATAATAAAAGAATCAAAGTGGTCATATGATACTTGAACCAGAATGACAGACTGCCTCATGTTATTCTAGGTTTGTTCTAGATAATTATTCAAATTATAAATAACTCAAAGAGTGTTATTTTATTTTAACAACATTAATAGTGTCCCACAATAATACTTTTCAAAACATAGTCACCTCTTTCAAAAGCTTGACTACTTCTGGTCATCACACATAAAATTACTAAAATCAATTCATTTCATTAAAGTTTGCTAACTAACTACACAACTCATTTACTAAGGCTCTAAATTTCATCAAATTTTCATTCTGGCATGGACTGATTTCCGAATCTGAACCGTTTAGTCGAGCCCAGCAACATGGATACCACATGTAGCTCAGGACAACAACACGTAGCTAGGATACGACCTAGCGACTTGTAGCAACTAATCGTTTAATGAAAGAGAGTAGGAAGTGGTGGGACTGAGTGAGTATATACTATATGAGTATATAGTTGCCGAGTAAATTAATCTGCAACATATCATTCAAATCCTTATCTCCATTCTATATTTAAATTTATGTCTGTATATCTAGATCGTTGCACAGAAGTCCTTTGATTAAATGAAGAGTCGAGTAACTGTGCTTGCTAATAATTATTAGATTTTATGCTTTGAATACTTGAATTAAATAGACCATCACCTTTAATTAAACATCATTTAAATTTATTACAGTCTTTACTAGTAAAATATTAACTTGTGAATTTAATTTAACTTCAATGGTTAGCTACATTAATTTAACCGCTAATTATGTAATTATTAAAGTTCATTCGGTTCACTTTCTTCCACAGCATTTTTATATTCAACTTCAACTCCATTCTGGTTCATATATAAACTAAAATCTTCTTATTTTTATTGCAATTGCCATTCATGCATTTTAGCAAAAATCCACTAAAGCCATTCATTCATTATTTAGTTATCAAATTATTTTCATTTAATTTAAATAATTTAAATACATAAACAAATTTACATTTGACTTTAAAGTGCAATTTTACATTCCTTGTTTGATGGTGAATGAGAACCTACCGAACTACCTAGATTTAGCCATCTCCTTTACGCCTAGAGTTCGTTAACTTTAATGGTTCATCTTCATTCAGTTTAAAGGGATCAAAGGATAGCCGTTTGTGTCTGCTAGACTGCAGAACATGTCCCTTCTACATAAGGAGAGCAAATCTATCGGTGGTATCTAACACAAAAGATAAGACACAAGGAATCCACTGTTCCCTGTCCTGCATCCTTACATACCATCAACAGCTAGTTCATCATCCAACCTACCTACCTACCTAGTTGGCACGCGTAAATTCATTGTGAAGATGCCTTGTACCAACTCATACACTCTCTCACTCTTTGAGATCTTGTGACTTTTTTCGCAGAATTAATTTACAGTCCCTTCATAATTACACTCATACACATGTTTAGACAGTCTTGAACAACTTATAGATTACCATCTCTATACTTGGGTATGTCAATAACCTCTTGAATGGTAGAATCATTTATCTGAAACTAAGAATTATTCATTCATGGGAAGGAAGGATTCAATTAAATTTCTTCCTCATGAAAAGAATAGTAAAACTTCTTTAATTCTGAACGTCAATTGAAGTCCCAGAAAATTCGTTTTACTTCTCAATTTACTTTATTCGGAATTGAAAACAAACAAAACTGAATGGATTGTTTTCGATATTTCATTATTTGGGGATCTAAAATGGTAAAACTGTACTGGTTACAAAAGATAGACCAGATTTAGACATTTTGGACATGAATGACCTGATTTAGACAGCAGCTGTCTTATCAGATTTAAACATCATGAACCAATCTGACAAGATTAAAAACATCTTGGATGAAAATCACCACATTCAATCAACAGGCGAATCTGTTTGATCAAATTTAGACAGCAGATAAATCCGTGAGATCAGATTTAGACTTTCAGAGAGCAGAAGAAGCTAATTGAGCAGACACCACTAGATTACTTGTATGCAAATATACATTACTATATGCGAATATAATCTAATTGACTGAGGTTTAAGTGGGCGCCATTTTGGCACAAACAATCGTACCATTGTGGATGGTCGAACAGAGTGGTCTATGTTTAGTAGCGGGGTCAGCCCTACAGTTCATCTCTTGTCCTGTCAATAAACCAATAGTCTGGTGCCTATCGAAACATTGAACGTGCATATGCTCACAACTTAATAGCGAACTAACTACTTTATCAGTTAAACATATTCACTATGTATCGATTTATTGATGTTAGCTTTCATATTTATTTTATCACTGGTACAATATAGGTTAATTTTATTGTTTTAAATTAATTATATTATTTGGAACAATATACTTATTCTACTTAATAGTTACCTACTTCATCAGCTTAACATATTTCTTTAAGGACTTTGTTGCGATTTAGATTTATTGATGTTAGCTTTCATAATTATTTTTTATCATTGAGAAAATATTAATCAATTTTTATTGTTTTAAATTAATTATATTATTTAGAACAACATACCGCAGTTATTAATTATTGTTCATTGAACATGTATAGTACAGAACTTAGTTAACTATTTTATCAGTTAAACATTTATTTTATAAATTAATTTTATATCGATTTATGTATATTGGTGTTAGCTTTCATATTTACTTTAGTTAGTTTTTTAATTGAAACAATGAACCGCAGTTAGTCAAGATAGTTCAAATTTTGTTAGTTTATTAAAATAGACTTTCAAATATAGATTGAAATTAAAGATAGATTAAAACGAAACTTTTATTCTATTGTTTTTGGTTGAAAAAATTTATAAAGTCAACGGAAAATTCATATATTCAAAAGGGTATTGAAACCGAACTATGAGGAAGTTTTTTTGGATTCGATCTTTCGAATAGTAATGGAATGCCAATCACACACCCACATCAGTGGTTCGTAAAGTGGGGTGCCCAGTACCTCTTCGGGGCCTGGATTGTTTATAGGGGGTGCCTGGTAAAAAGTTCTGTTCTTGCTGTTAATATCATGCAGAGTGTAGATAAAACACTAATCTACTTTACTTTTTCAAATTTCATTTTAAAGTTCTCACATCACAATAACTAAATATATTCTAAATGTAATTTTTCAATCTATTTCAATGCAATACAATGCTCAGGGGGTGCCTGAGAAAAGCAAGGGGTGTGCGAGAAAAATACTTAAAGAACCACTGCTCCACACACTGCATATCACACACACGCTACACACTGCATATCACACACACTCTGCACACTGCACATCACACACTCTACACACTGCACATCACACACAAGAGCATTTGGTCAAGCAGGTTGCACAAGTCACCTATGCAAACATGTTGTTAGGAACAAAGTCGTGCATGTATGGGTGGGACGCTATGCAGCTTCTATTTGTTCCTTTCTCACTTCAAGTTCATCTCTATTTCTAGTCAATCACTTATGCAACCTACAAGCAAAAACTTAACATCTACTATCTTTTATAGTAGCAAATTCGGTAAGCAGAAACCTAATATATCAAATAGGATAGATTAAATGTAGCTAACTAAAGTTATTCTCAAGTTCAAGATAGCAATTAGACATTTTCAAATATGTCCACCAATGTACAGTTGGAGAAAAGGATTTCAATATTATTAGCCTTCTTATTTAAATTTTAAATATTATTCACGTTCTTATTTAAGCTTAAAATATTATTCACGTTCTTATTTAAGCTTAAAATATTATTCACGTTCTTATTTAAGCTTAAAATATTATTCACGTTCTTATTTAAGCTTAAAATATTATTCACGTTCTTATTTAAGCTTAAAATATTATTCACGTTCTTATTTAAGCTTAAAATATTATTCACGTTCTTATTTAAGCTTTAAATATTATTCACGTTCTTATTTAAGCTTCAAATATTATTCACGTTCTTATTTAAGCTTCAAATATTATTCACGTTCTTATTTAAGCTTCAAATATTATTCACGTTCTTATTTAAGCTTCAAATATTATTCACGTTCTTATTTAAGCTTAAAATATTATTCACGTTCTTATTTAAGCTTAAAATATTATTCACGTTCTTATTTAAGCTTAAAATATTATTCACGTTCTTATTTAAGCTTAAAATATTATTCACGTTCTTATTTAAGCTTTAAATATTATTCACGTTCTTATTTAAGCTTTAAATATTATTCACGTTCTTATTTAAGCTTCAAATATTATTCACGTTCTTATTTAAGCTTTAAATAGTATTCACGTTCTTATTTAAGCTTCAAATATTATTCACGTTCTTATTTAAGCTTCAAATATTATTCACGTTCTTATTTAAGCTTTAAATATTATTCACGTTCTTATTTAAGCTTCAAATACTATTCACGTTCTTATTTAAGCTTCAAATATTATTCACGTTCTTATTTAAGCTTTAAATACTATTCGCGTTCTTATTTAGGCTTTAAATACTATTCGCGTTCTTATTTAGGCTTCAAATACTATTCGCGTTCTTATTTAAGCTTCAAATACTATTCGCGTTCTTATTTAAGCTTCAAATATTATTCACGTTCTTATTTAAGCTTCAAATATTATTCACGTTCTTATTTAAGCTTTAAATATTATTCACGTTCTTATTTAAGCTTCAAATATTATTCACGTTCTTATTTAAGCTTCAAATATTATTCACGTTCTTATTTAAGCTTCAAATACTATTCACGTTCTTATTTAAGCTTCAAATACTATTCACGTTCTTATTTAAGCTTCAAATATTATTCACGTTCTTATTTAAGCTTCAAATATTATTCACGTTCTTATTTAAGCTTCAAATATTATTCGCGTTCTTATTTAGGCTTCAAATACTATTCACGTTCTTATTTAAGCTTCAAATATTATTCACGTTCTTATTTAGGCTTCAAATATTATTCACGTTCTTATTTAAGCTTAAAATATTATTCACGTTCTTATTTAAGCTTTAAATATTATTCACGTTCTTATTTAGGCTTCAAATATTATTCACGTTCTTATTTAAGCTTAAAATATTATTCACGTTCTTATTTAAGCTTTAAATATTATTCACGTTCTTATTTAGGCTTCAAATACTATTCACGTTCTTATTTAGGCTTCAAATACTATTCACGTTCTTATTTAGGCTTCAAATATTATTCACGTTCTTATTTAGGCTTCAAATATTATTCACGTTCTTATTTAGGCTTCAAATATTATTCACGTTCTTATTTAGGCTTCAAATATTATTCACGTTCTTATTTAGGCTTCAAATATTATTCACGTTCTTATTTAGGCTTCAAATATTATTCACGTTCTTATTTAGGCTTCAAATATTATTCACGTTCTTATTTAGGCTTCAAATATTATTCACGTTCTTATTTAGGCTTCAAATACTATTCGCGTTCACTTGTATATCGCAATATAGTTATTTTCATTAATTATCATTCTAAAATGATCAAACATATTTAGATAATGTGTCTTGGCATGGGTATAACAAGTGCAACAAATACAAGCTGATGTTTAAGAATTAAGAACTATATAATGATCATTATGGAAGAAAAGGATAAACGGGTAAATACTACAAACAATAATTGTATTGAATAGTATGAAATTAAATTTACATTACTTACGTATATACTAACTATTGTATCCTAGATACTAATAAGAAATAACATTTATTTATCACGTTAAATGTTATTCACTGTAGACTGTATCCTAGATACCAATAAGAAATAGCATTTATTTATCACGGTAAATGTTGTTCACTGTAGACTGTATCCTAGATACCAATAAGAAATAGCATTTATTTATCACATTAAATGTTATTCACTGTAGACTGTATCTTAGATACCAATAGCTCTAATTTATCACATTAAATGTTATTCTTAGTTGAATTGTATTTACAGAGCGTATACATGCTACAGAGCTTATACAACAATATACAAGCTACAGATCCTTTCTAGAGCCAATCTAGAGCTGTATCCCTCTACCCCAGAGTGTCCTATTAGATCATCACATACCTTGTATCCTTTGTGTGAGAATATCATGTGCCTCAGATGGTTAATGCAAATATACTGCCATGCTTTATTGCACTAACACACGTGGTTACTAGGGAACTACTTACATCTCAAGAACATTAGGAAAAATGAAACACTGTACATTGATAACTAGGAAAATTATAGGGAAAAATTATTTAATTAATTGCAAGATAGTTATATGTCGGAAAGTTGATAGGGCATTCAAATGATGAAAATGTAACATATTAATATTGTACCATGTTTTCTCTTTTTTGAGTGAAAAGTTCATTTCCGGCTGATTTGTAACTATAATTTAGATTAACAGAAAGAGAGAGAAGAGCTTATCTACACTGAGGTCTACAGTACCCAAACAATGAGAAAAAACAGTGTGTGTGGTGTGTAGTAGTGTGTGTGGTGTGTAGTAGTGTGTGTCGTGTGTGTGGTGTGTAGTAGTGTGTGTGTGTGGTGTGTAGTAGTGTGTGTGTGGTGTGTAGTAGTGTGTGTGTGGTGTGTAGTAGTGTGTGTGTGGTGTGTAGTAGTGTGTGTGTGGTGTGTAGTAGTGTGTGTGGTGTGTAGTAGTGTGTGTGGTGTGTAGTAGTGTGTGTGGTGTGTAGTAGTGTGTGTGGTGTGTAGTAGTGTGTGTGGTGTGTAGTAGTGTGTGTGGTGTGTAGTAGTGTGTGTGGTGTGTAGTAGTGTGTGTGGTGTGTAGTAGTGTGTGTGGTGTGTAGTAGTGTGTGTGGTGTGTAGTAGTGTGTGTGGTGTGTAGTAGTGTGTGAGGTGTGTAGTAGTAGTGTGTGTAATGTATAGTGTTCAACTAAGTTTTCTTGGTGTATATCCCAATATACCGAAAGAGTCTCTATTATTCATTATCATATAAACAAACTCTCACAAGGTTGCCTTCATAACAAATATATTAGATTACCCACCAATAAAAGATGAAAAAATGAATGGATAACCAGGATGATCTCATTATTTTCCCATGAGTTTCTTTGTTTTCATTCATTAAAGAAAAGGATTTATACATAATACTTATAATTCTATTTATTATACTAATTCAGTTTACATAATATTGTATAATTTTGATTGACATTTTTTCTAACAACTGCAAGATAATAAAGTTTTGTTAACAAAGTAAAGTTGTCTGACCGATGCTGTGCAAGCACTCCGTATATAAGCAAAGCATTTGGTATGCAGCCGCCCACGCAACTGCCTTGCAAACCTCTCTACCACGCTACACAAAAACACACTATACCAAAAACTACCAAATAATACATCACTGTTTATAGATTTTATAATCTGAATTGTATCTGATATCAAATCATCATATTTGGGATAGGGTAATTTCTCAATTATCGGTCAGTTCCTCATTTTCGGACAAGCAAGAAAAAAACGATATAATAATTAAAATCAAAATTTAAATAATTATTATTATGTCGTTTTTCCTTGCGTGTCCGAAGATGTGGAACTGACCGATAATTTAGAACTTATCCTAGAGATGTTTCTTTCACCCCCACCAACTCTCACAGAGATACACTACTCCACATCCGTAAAATAACTACTAAACCTTCAATACCTACAGGATGTAAAGTCAAACCATCCGCCCCAGTAATTCTTGATAATCTGCAGAGACATTTTCATGCTAATACTCTGCATGTTTATACTCTGCATGGTAATATACTGCATGCTTATCAGGCTATAGAAGGCGTACAGGCTGGCAACAGAGCAACCTAAAGCATTTTATTTGTATCCATGATACCAAAGACAGTTTGTTTGTATCCATGATACCAAAGACAGTTTGTTTGTATCCATGATACCAAAGATATTTTTTTTAATCCAAGCTACAGGAAAACTACATCCAAATAATTGTTAGTATTTTATTCTCATTATACTGAAAAGAAAAAATACTAATTTTTGCAAGTCCAGGACACGATATGAAAAATAAAATAACAGTTAATCTATTTGCACGTTATTCTCTTCGTCTTATACAAATGGTAATAATTCATATTATTCAATGCATTTTTAGTGTAACAACTTTTGAGAGGTTCAAACTCCTTGCAATTTATTCACCTACACAGATACACAAAATTCCTAATGAATTATCAGCAGTAAAAACAACCCACAAACTATTTATAATCCCTCCTTTGAAAAGGAGACCATTCACCCAAAATGTAATTAATAAATCTAATTCAAATTAATCTATAAAATAACCAGCTAGTTTATTAATTGGCGTAAATGGAAGCAATCAAAGCTATCGACAGTTTCCCAAAAAGGGTTAATGCCTTCAGACTAGTGGGTGGAGTGGCGAGATGCTGAAAAGAATGCGTCTGCTTGTACCATTTCGGAAAAAAGTGGAGCAAATTTATGGGGGGGGGGAGCATATTAATGTTACATTTTCACAATTTTTAATGTCATAGCAACTTTTTGATGGATGATGTAATTAATTACTATGTATATTTCTCCATATAGTTTTCATAGTCATCAATATACTACACTTATTCAGTTTAAAAATAAGTGTTTCAATTTGTCAACTCATTTTCCCCAGTGGAATATTATTTGTATCTTCTTACACAGATGATTTACTTTGTGATACAGGATTTACTGTTAACACTACTATTCTGTTAACACTTTTTGAAAATATGCGTCCGTAACTCAATTCGATATTACAGGGTTAGTATTTTTAGTTATACTGTACTTCATTTTTACTAGAGATAGTGCGTTATTATTAGAGTTGTGAAAATATGATTTATAAAGCATATTGTCACAATTCTAGTTACAGCCAGTGTTGCTGTGCTCCGGTATAACCTCTCAACTGTTAACGCGACTCTTAAATCACTTTTATGTCGCCACACAAAAGTTAGTTCACTTGATATGAAGACTGACACTGAGTGTTGTTATTTATTGAGTATAGAGATTTAGTTATGTCATGTTTAAATCATAACAATGCTATATTTTAAAAAAACAATATTTAAAATTATAAAAATATCAATACACAACTAGTGTTAACTAGTGTTAACACTAACACACAGTACTAGTGTTAACACTAACACACAGTACTAGTGTTAACACTAACACACAGTACTAGTGTTTACACTAACACACAGTACTAGTGTTAACACTAACACACAGTACTAGTGTTAACACTAACACACAGTACTAGTGTTAACACTAACACACAGTACTAGTGTTAACACTAACACACAGTACTAGTGTTAACACTAACACACAGTACTAGTGTTTACACTAACACACAGTACTAGTGTTAACACTAACACACAGTATTAGTGTTAACACTAACACACAGTACTAGTGTTAACACTAACACACAGTACTAGTGTTAACACTAACACACAGTACTAGTGTTAACACTAACACACAGTACTAGTGTTAACACTAACACACAGTACTGGTGTTAACACTAACACACAGTACTAGTGTTAACACTAACACACAGTACTAGTGTTAACACTAACACACAGTACTAGTGTTAACACTAACACACAGTACTAGTGTTAACACTAACACACAGTACTAGTGTTAACACTAACACACAGTACTAGTGTTAACACTAACACACAGTACTAGTGTTAACACTAACACACAGTACTAGTGTTAACACTAACACACAGTACTAGTGTTAACACTAACACACAGTACTAGTGTTAACACTAACACACAGTACTAGTGTTAACACTAACACAGTACTAGTGTTAATACTAACACACAGTACTAGTGTTAACACTAACACACAGTACTAGTGTTAACACTAACACACAGTACTAGTGTTAACACTAACACACAGTACTAGTGTTAACACTAACACACAGTACTAGTGTTAATACTAACACACAGTACTAGTGTTAACACTAACACACAGTACTAGTGTTAACACTAACACACAGTACTAGTGTTAATACTAACACACAGTACTAGTGTTAACACTAACACAGTACTAGTGTTAACACTAACACAGTACTAGTGTTAATACTAACACACAGTACTAGTGTTAACACTAACACACAGTACTAGTGTTAACACTAACACAGTACTAGTGTTAACACTAACACAGTACTAGTGTTAATACTAACACACAGTACTAGTGTTAACACTAACACACAGTACTAGTGTTAACACTAACACAGTACTAGTGTTAACACTAACACAGTACTAGTGTTAACACTAACACAGTACTAGTGTTAACACTAACACAGTACTAGTGTTAACACTAACACAGTACTAGTGTTAACACTAACACAGTACTAGTGTTAACACTAACACAGTACTAGTGTTAATACTAACACACAGTACTAGTGTTAACACTAACACACAGTACTAGTGTTAACACTAACACAGTACTAGTGTTAACACTAACACAGTACTAGTGTTAACACTAACACAGTACTAGTGTTAACACTAACACACAGTACTAGTGTTAACACTAACACAGTACTAGTGTTAACACTAACACAGTACTAGTGTTAATACTAACACACAGTACTAGTGTTAACACTAACACACAGTACTAGTGTTAACACTAACACACAGTACTAGTGTTAACACTAACACAGTACTAGTGTTAACACTAACACAGTACTAGTGTTAACACTAACACAGTACTAGTGTTAACACTAACATTCAGCAATGCAATGCCAGTGTGTTCTCTCTGTTCCCATGTCTCAGGTTTCCTCTTCTTTTTCTCATGGTAGCATATGTGCTAAATTAATTACTTTTTTTGCTGTTTGTTATAGTAATTAGGGTAAGTCTCGAGTTATCGGACAGTTTCACATTTTCGTTAATAAAAGATATAATTTAACATTTCAACTCGGTATTTTAATTAAAATTATAAATTGTACTTTTTCATGCTATCGAAAATGTGGAACTGTCCAATAACTCGAAACTTGTCCTAATTACCCCAGACACAAACATCTATTTGATTTTTTTTAACTCCGTGAATGCATTTACTGGTCAAGGAATTTGACCTAAAGCTATACAAATTTATAAAGTAAATGCAGTACGAAGTAAATAGATCTATTTGAATAGATTTCATAATTGATAGATAAATTATCATAATATATTTAATGAATAAACACAGTTTGGTGATATTTCTCATGTGTCCGTTCAACATGTTGAACATGTTTGTTTATCTTCTGCAGGACATGGTAGAGTTAAACAAAGGATATACACATACATGTCTTGCCCGCACATATTCCCATAAAACGTAAAAAAGAAAATAAACTAGAGTGACGCAACCACTACTATACGACCAGCCATTGAGTACGACCAGCCATTAACTACGATCAGCCATTAACTACGACCAGCCATTAACTACGACCAGCCGTTAACTACGACCAGCCGTTAACTACGACCAGCCGTTGAATACGACCAGCCGTTAACTACGACCAGCCGTTAACTACGACCAGCCGTTAACTACGATCAGCCGTTAACTACGATCAGCCGTTAACTACGACCAGCCGTTAACTACGACCAGCCGTTAACTACGACCAGCCGTTAACTACGATCAGCCGTTAACTACGATCAGCCGTTAACTACGACCAGCCGTTAACTACGATCAGCCGTTAACTACGATAAGCCGTTAACTACGACCAGCCGTTAACTACGACCAGCCGTTAACTACGACCAGCCGTTAACTACGACCAGCCGTTAACTACGACCAGCCGTTAACTACGACCAGCCGTTAACTACGATCAGCCGTTAACTACGATCAGCCGTTAACTACGACCAGCCGTTAACTACGACCAGCCGTTAACTACGACCAGCCGTTAACTACGACCAGCCGTTAACTACGACCAGCCGTTGAATACGACCAGCCGTTAACTACGACCAGCCGTTAACTACGACCAGCCGTTAACTACGATCAGCCGTTAACTACGATCAGCCGTTAACTACGACCAGCCGTTAACTACGACCAGCCGTTAACTACGATCAGCCGTTAACTACGATCAGCCGTTAACTACGACCAGCCGTTAACTACGATCAGCCGTTAACTACGACCAGCCGTTAACTACGACCAGCCGTTAACTACGACCAGCCGTTAACTACGATCAGCCGTTAACTACGATCAGCCGTTAACTACGACCAGCCGTTAACTACGACCAGCCGTTAACTACGACCAGCCGTTAACTACGACCAGCCGTTAACTACGACCAGCCGTTAACTACGACCAGCCGTTAACTACGACCAGCCGTTAACTACGATCAGCCGTTAACTACGACCAGCCGTTAACTACGACCAGCCGTTAACTACGACCAGCCGTTAACTACGACCAGCCGTTAACTACGACCAGCCGTTAACTACGATCAGCCGTTAACTACGATCAGCCGTTAACTACGACCAGCCGTTAACTACGACCAGCCGTTAACTACGACCAGCCGTTGAATACGACCAGCCGTTAACTACGACCAGCCGTTAACTACGACCAGCCGTTGAATACGACCAGTCGTTGAATACGACCAGTCGTTGAATACGACCAGCCGATTTGTACTATTTAATATTACATTCAGAAATTGTAAGGAGAGATGCTATTTGTACAAATAAGTTACCCATCACCCAGTGCATTTGTACAGATGATCTCACAGTGGCATATAAATGATGTTTAAAGAAGGGTTCAATTTAGTCCATTTAAAAGCGTTTGACCACTCAGTTACCTACTTATTCTCACAAGGGACTAACACACTGCCAGATGTAGAAAAATACCTTAAACTTTAATCTAAGTTTGTACAAAATCGATTCTTAGCAACGCTTTTTATCTAAAAAAAATTGAAATTAGATAAGATATTTCTAACATTTTTTTGTATTTTTAATATTTTTTTTACTTTTAACATTTTTTTTCAATTATCCATGATATATGGACAACAATAAATAAATAAGTTAAATACATGATATACTTTTTCCATGTGATAAAAATGAGGAATTGTTCGATATTTCGTAACTCAGCCTACACTCACCATTTCATTTTGATGCTAAAAGGGAAAAACCAAATAGATGCGGCATGTGAACTCTCAATGGATTGTAAATGAAGTGATAAAAGTGCTATGAATAACTCTATTATACCAGAGCCTTTACCTCTAATTGGTAAAATGGCACCAAAATGTTGTCACTTTTTATTCCCCCTGAATAGCCATAGCGAATAATACTACCCCCCCCCCCACTCCCCACCCTCATCTCTACACACCTCTTCCCTCCCCCTCCACAAAAAAAAACACTAATAAAAATGAACATGAAATGAAGTATCAGTGATACAGCAACTATACATTTCCGAACGTTGTATACAAGATACAATAAAGTTCGCTGCTGTAAAAAATACATCGCGGTAGGCATGCTACCAATTATTACCTCATGAATCTATAAATCATAAAATTATAGGAAACAAGTCGGTAATGAAGTATTCAATCCAAATTCAGTAATATTAGGCTTACCTTTACGCAGTGGTGTCATAACTTGTTTTCTTGCCTCCCCCATGTAATTCTTCTATACAACAGCAAATTTTTCTTTTTATCTTCCTGAAAAAATCTATAGTAACCAATTAACGGTACAATATAAATAAATTATTTCAACACAGAAAACTTATCATCTTAAATTTTTCATCTTCCTGCTAATAAAATCTACAGTAATGAAGATTCCTTGCACAGGCCACAGATATTATGAATTAAATTATGTGTCAGTTACCCCTTGAAGCTAAATAAAGAAAATTTCATTTCATTTAAGCATAGAACATTTCTTCTATGGATAACTACACTATTCTCTTTTTAATTATAATATAACTTTTTTAGATCAAAATTTCATTTGCAACTTTCATTGGAAAATTTATACTAGTTTATAGTTTTAATGAATATCTCAGAAGTGATCAAATTTAGAAATTACTGAACATTTAGGCCCCTCTCACATGGGGGGTTTTCTCACGCCGCAGCCAAAAAAATGCTGTCGGAAAAACCACCAAGACTGAATAATTGTGTTTTTGTATGTCCGCTTAGATTGGGCTTTTTTTATGCTGCATTTTTGTATAAAAAATGCCCCATGTGAAATAGGCCTAAAGCTTATAAAATTGAAGAGCAGGCAGCCAAAACATATTTAAAATCAATTTTTCATTCTCATTTCAGCAATTTTTTTCCCTATGGGGAGGAGAAGAAGAACCGATCGTGGAAGATGGTTCAACTGACAGCAACCAGGAAGAAACAACCGACTACTATGAAGAAGATGTCGAAGAGAAAGTTGGACCTCGTGACGATCTTGGCTCGAACTACTTAGATGTTTCAAGCGACAAGGATGACATAGGAGGTGTAGCGGGATTCGGAGACCCAAATTATGGTCTGGATAGAGATTCCGGAACGGAAGGTGTTCCGTACTGGAATGGAAGTGCTTATGTCTATGAAACCAGAGACAATTATGGTTCGGATAGAGGAGATACCGCAAGTGAGAGTGTTCCGTACTGGAATGGAAGTGCTTATGTCTATGAAACCAGAGACACCTATGAAACTCCTTACGATCCCTATGGTCCATCTTACTACAACAATTCTGATCCTTATGATCCATACGGTGAATCCAACCCTGACCCTTACCCTTATCCCGAATCAAATGATCCTTATGCCGACCAAAACGAAGGATATGACCCAAATGAAGGATATGACCCAGAAAGATATGGAACCGAATATGGTGGTTACTCAAGAGAGCAATATTATAAACTTTATGGTTCTGGTAGCCCTGGCTCTGGTGATGAATCAGGATATACGTCAGAAGATGCAAATTATGATACAGTGGAATCTGAATACACATCTCCAGGATATCCCGGAAATGACGGTTACCCGGGATACCCAGGCTACGATAATTACCCAGCTGTAGGTTCAAATGAGGGATACCCAGGAGAAAGAACAGAAGATGACTATCCATCTGCTCCCGGTTATCCATCTGGAAGCTCTGACCCAAGATATCCATCAGGAGGACAAGGAGAAGGATACGGTGGATCAGATTCAGGATACCCTTCGGATATCCCGGATAACTATCCGTACGGAGGTCAAGGAGGCGGATATGGAGGAGCTGATTCAGGATATCCTTCTGGTAGCTCACCCGGAGGACAAGGAGGCGGATACGGAGGTGCTGATTCAGGATATCCTTCTGGTAGCTCACCCGGAGGACAAGGAGGCGGATATGGAGGAGCTGATTCAGGATATCCCTCTGGTAGCTCACCCGGAGGACAAGGAGGTGGATACGGAGGAGCTGATTCAGGATATCCTTCTGGTAGCTCACCCGGAGGACAAGGAGGCGGATACGGAGGAGCTGATTCAGAATATCCTTCTGGTAGCTCACCTGGAGGACAAGGAGGCGGATACGGAGGCGCTGATTCAGGATACTCTTCTGGTAGCTCACCCGGAGGACAAGGATACGGAGGCGCAGATTCAGGATACCCCTCTGGTAGCTCAGCAAACTATCCTAGCTTTCCCCCCAGAGCAGGAGGATTCGGTGGAGCTGGATCTTCAGGAGGCGCTGGAGGAGGATACGGTGGAGCTGGATCTTCAGGTGGTGCTGGAGGTGGATATGGAGGTGGTGGAAGTGGTAGTAGCAGTGGTGGTTGCAGTGGTAGAAATTGTGCTGCTGAAGGGTGCACATGCCTCGGAGAAAAAGGATCACGAGTACGTATAATCAGAAGAAAACGTACTTTTATAATTATTCAAGATATAAAGATAAATTTATTTGCTATTCATTCATTTACTTTAATAGATAAATTCATTAGATATTTATGATAAAATAAATATATGTGCAATTTAAAATTACAGGGACCACCAGGATCATCAGGTCCACAGGGAGAGAAAGGAAGTCAAGGTTTCCCAGGTCCAGAAGGTCAACAAGGTCCTAAAGGAGAGACAGGATTAACTGGACAACAGGGACCAACAGGCCCTAAAGGAAGCAGGGTAAACTATTCTAACATATATCATCATACAGAATGATTAGAATCTATACTTCTCAATCAAATAAGGAGATTTTTGTTCACGCTATCTTTCTTACAGGGTAAAATCGGCTTGAATGGATTCCCAGGAATTAATGGAATACCCGGTATCCCAGGCCCACCAGGACCAAGAGGTTTACCCGGTGTTGATGGATGTAATGGAACAGACGTAAGAAAATAATGGAAAAAAATTCATGTGGACAATAACAATTTTAACAAAACCATCAGAAATCAAAGTCACCAAATTTCTTTCTATAGGTCAATTCAAGATTTTACATCGTTTTCTTATAATTTTGTTATCGGACTTATGAATCTGTTACTCTTCTATTTAATTTTCATCTCAATAAATACCAATAACTAACTTTAAAATCGATGTTTTAATTAGGGAGCTCCCGGTGCTGCTGGTTTGCCTGGACCTCCCGGTCCAAGAGGTTTCAGTGGAGGACGTGGAGACAAGGGATTCAAAGGAGAGCCTGCTTTCAACACCAACTGGGACAAACAGAAGGGAGAGAAGGGTGAACCCGGTAGAAATGGACAACAAGGACCCCTAGGTCCAATAGGATTGGCAGGGGCTGATGGAGAACGTGGTTACCCAGGACCTACTGGTCCACAGGTATGTGAATATCAGTACTAATATATGATAGATAATTGTTCACGAAAAAAAGGTGTTTTAACTTACTTTCTTTCTTATTTAGGGTGATGTTGGACCATTCGGTCCTAAAGGACAAAAGGGAGAAATGGGATTACAATTCAATGCCGAGAAAGGACAAAAGGGAGATATGGGTCCAAAGGGTGACCCGAACGATTGCTTCAACGAGTTTGATGGTAAAAACTGCACCACCACGATCATTCAAGGGAGAAAGGTGATAAATGAATCCTTCTAAAAATGAACCATTTATTACTTATGATGCCTAGCCAATGTTTCTAATACCATTTTCAAGGAGTATTGAATTAATAACATTTTCATCACAGGGTGAAGCCGGAAGAGACGGAGGCAAAGGAGAAAAAGGTCTCAGAGGATTACCCGGAAACAGGGTGAGTGTCATCAAGATTAGCTTTCGATATAATATGAATAATCTAAATGCTGGAAACATATTGTTATTAATAAATTCTCCCACAAATGTAAGATTAATCGTTTAATTTGACCCAAAGGGAAGAGAAGGTCAATCTGGTCCTCCTGGTCCACTTGGACTAAAAGGAGATGTTGGTATTCCTGGTCTTGATGGATTACCCGGACTCAAGGGTATGAAAGGTGACTCAGGATATCCCGGTCAAGATGGAAGGAAGGGTGACCAAGGTCCTCCCGGACCTAGCAAGGTAAAATATCATAAGGTTTATATTTGAAGAATTTAAGTTCAAATATAAAAAAAAATCAAACAACTAAAGTTAATCAATCAATAATATCACTTTTATCATAGGGCGGTCCAAGAGGACCTCCAGGACCTGCTGGACCTAGAGGACCCGCTGGCCCTAAGGGAGTCGATGGAACAGACGGAAGGCCAGGACCTATTGGACCAGAAGGTCCACCTGGAGGACCAGGAACTCCCGGAGCCCCTGGAAGAGAAGGCGCTCCCGGAATTAAAGGAAATTCTGGAAGACCTGGTTTACCAGGTGAGTATTTTATAATTACCTAAAAGCCTTCATAAAGGTTGCGGAATAACTTATCAAAAAATATTTTTATATAATATTATATCCGTATGATCTTCTTGAAAGATTCACAGTAACCATCTCTCCAATCCCGTTTCGTTCTTGAAAATCTTTTACCATGTACTTATTTATTTCATTAGGAGCACAAGGCAACTTTGGAGAAAAGGGTGTTGCTGGACCAAGAGGGTTACCCGGTGTTCCAGGACCTAAAGGAGACAAAGGATATGGCGTGCCTGTAAGTTACTATATTGAATGAAGTATCTTTAACAGTTTGCAACAGGGAAAATTGTAGAAGGCAAATGCATAGTGATACAAATAACTAAAACCTGTTTTATTATTACAGGGATCAGCTGGATTAAACGGAGCTCCAGGTAGAAATGGAATTCCAGGACCACGAGGTGCACCTGGACCACTTGGTCCCCAAGGACCTCCTGGTGACAGTCAGATAGGAATCAGAGGACCCAATGGAGAGCCAGGAGACAAAGGAAGTTCTGGTATTCCTGGGCGTCCAGGAAGACCTGGATTGAACGGTTGGTTTGCAATTAGAGAAAAAAGTTTTTAGAAAGGTATGCTCCACAGCTTCACTTTTGCCAAGCATACGCAGGCTATTTCAAACTTATTAAATAATTATGCCAAATAAAATGTGTCGCGGCACCATGAGATCTATGAATAGAACGACTAAACTGTAATAGTCATAATCAATCTATGTATGTTGAAAGATTTGGATCACTCTTTTTAATTTGATTTTTTTTTTATCTGTCTTAAAATTACATAAACGATTTGTTAAGACTAAGAGTATTATTAGCATTTTTGTTTACTTACTCTTTTTACCACAAGGAATCAATGGTGATAAGGGTGATGTCGGAGCCCAGTGTCCATGTACATCTTGCGAGAAAGGATCGAAGGGAGAAGGTGGATATGAAGGGCCGATGGGACCCCAAGGTATTAAGGGAGAGGTTGGATCTAATGGATATCCCGGTGAAAGGGGAGATGATGGTATCCCAGGACCTTCCGGACTTCCTGGAAAGCCAGTTAGTATTGAGCATTATTAATTAGCTTAGCAATAATAAATAGAACATTCTTCTTGGCAACTTGTTTAACAATATGTATTTTCTTTTTTGAGAAATAATTAAACCTTAATTTTTTCATTGAAACACAATGATTTCAAGAATAAAAGACTAAAGAATGTGAATGTAAACAGGGTGAAGCTGGACTTCCAGGTCGCCCTGGACCTAAAGGAGCAAAAGGTTCCTCAATCGTAGGACCACCTGGTCCACTTGGTCCTAAAGGAGATCGTGGCTACACTGGAAACAAGGGCAGAAGTGGAGCAGTTGGAGTTCCAGGACAACCCGGAAGAGAAGGACTCCCAGGTGTACCAGGCATCAAAGGAAGCTCAGGAAATCCTGGATTCCCAGGTATCTATATTAAGCTGTTTAATTATTGTAAATAGAGATTAGAAACTGCCTTTTTTTCATGTACTTCTAAATAATGTAAGGGCTCTTTATTCGAAAATGATACATTTTTATTAAATCTTTCTAGGGGCCGCTGGTTTGAATGGACAGAAAGGTCGCGACGGATGGGGCATCAAAGGTGACAAAGGAGACAGAGGACTGAGTGGTGCAGTTGGTGCAAAAGGTTCTCAAGGTGGTAGAGGTGACCAAGGAAGAGATTGTGAAGTTGACTCAATCATCCTTCCACCAAAAGGAAACAAGGGAAATCAGGGTATGCAGGGACCACAAGGACTACAAGGTCCTCAAGGATTACGTGGATTAACAGTAAGTACACTAATACACTTAAACATTCATATTGAATAATTTTGCTTGATAATAAATAACTTTTCGATTTTTTTATAAATCATAGGGACAAAAAGGTGACACTGGACCAGTAGGACCAACAGGTATACCTGGAGTAAGAGGATTGCCTGGCCCAAGAGGAGACAAAGGTAACCCTGGATTCCCCGGTGAAAAGGGTCTTCTTGGACCAGTTGGTCGCAACGGACTTGATGGCCCACCTGGACTTAGAGGTATGAAATTACAAATGAACAATTTTGATATTCCTATTTATTTATTAAATGCTTTAACGATAACTTAATCATCGATAAAATGCAGATAAATGTTAACAAGAATGATAATTCTCAACTTACCACAATCCTAATTCAACATATAACTTTAATAGGTGCTAAGGGTCAAGCCGGACTTGATGGAATTGGTCTGCCCGGTAATCCAGGATTACCCGGTACTAAAGGAGACAAAGGAAACATGGGCTCTAGGGGTTTGAATGGAGCACCTGGAGAAGCCGGTACTTTATTGAATGTCATCAATATGTTTCACATTTGAATAATTATATAAAATGATATCTAGTAGTAACAGAGTATATTTTCTTTTGAAAAGGTGTTCCTGGATATAATGGAGCTAAGGGAGAATCTGGTTCACCTGGTTTGAATGGTTTCGATGGAACCAAGGGAGATACTGGACCTGCAGGAAGACCTGGATTGGTAGGTCCAAAGGGCAACACTGGTGCACCTGGATTTGACGGTCCTAAAGGTAATCAAGAAACAATTTATACTTTAATATTTTTGATAGAAATTTTCTTTGATAACTAACACCTATTAATTAGTTGTTATTTTATGTTGGGTTATTAACCAATACGATTTTATTCAGGTGACAATGGTCCTCCTGGTCCATCCGGATCAACTGGACTACCTGGTTTCCCAGGTACAAAGGGAGAAGCTGGAGTTCGTGGACTGCCTGGTTTGAAGGGAAATGCTGGAACTCCAGGACAGCCAGGTATAGAGTGAAGTTAAAATCATTTAGATATTTTAGAAACATTTAAAAAGCTATTTCTTAATAATTGCATTTTACTTCCTGCAGGTCTGAACGGTTTACCCGGAAAGGATGGAGCACCCGGTCTAATGGGAATGAAGGGTAACAGAGGCCTAATTGGATTAGCAGGACCTAGGGGTAATCCAGGAATTCCTGGACGAATGGGAATGAAGGGTGATAGGGGAAATAATGGACCCATGGGCACTCCTGGTATAAATGGATCACCTGGATTTGAAGGAGAGAAGGGCAATGCTGGATTAAGAGGAGCAACTGTAAGTTTATTGTTGTATCTCTCCCTGTAATCAGAATTTTCATATTAATTTTGTCAACAATATATATACTCATATAATTGATGATGAAGAAAATCTAAATTGATGATCACATTACTGAAAAAAATATATATAACAATTGTCAATTTAACAGGGACCACAAGGTATTGCTGGTCGTGCAGCACAAAAAGGTGAACTTGGACCCAAAGGAGATCGTGGACAATCTGGATTCCCTGGACAACCTGGTTCGTTGTCCATCAATAACAAATGATTCAGTTGAATATATTCAATTCCTATAACTTTTAAATACATTCAATTCAACGGCTTGAAATTTCTCGCTAGGTCGTCCTGGATCACAAGGTTTGCCTGGACCTAAGGGACGTGATGCCTTTGGACCAATTGGACCTAGCGGACAAAAGGGTGAAGTAGGTGCACCTGGTCTACCTGGTATGGATGGAATTGCTGGGCCTAAAGGAAATATTGGAAGCCCTGGTATGCCAGGCTTCAGAGGTGAAAAGGTAAACTACATGAAATTTGAGAGAGGACTTAGTGGTGATTAATTTTCATTTAAAAAAATCTATGATGCAAATTATTAATCACTAGGGTGACAGAGGTTTGTCCGGTCTTAAAGGAGAAAATTGTCCTCTTGTCGTTGGACCACCTGGTCCTGTTGGATTACCCGGTGCTAAAGGAGACGCTGGATTCAGTGGAAGAGATGGACCTAAAGGAGAAAAGGGTCTTCCAGGTATTTGATTCAAATTTTTTCTAAAATATCATCTATATTTAGTGAGATATATAAGCAAAACCAATACAGAGAGATTAGAAATCAAGCATTTCAAAGAGATATATTCGAATTTGAACACAAACCTATAAACAAAAGTTTAATATTTATTCTAATACACTCACACGGAAAAATATTTTTTCTAGGTTTTACAGGAGCTAATGGTTATCCTGGTATCAAGGGAGATGCTGGTCCAGTTGGTCTTCCAGGAATATCTGAGAAGGGTCAAAAGGGTGAACCAGGATACGCTGGCTCACCTGGTTTATTAGGAAGACCAGGTATGAGAGGTTTACCAGGATTGGAAGGTATGAAAGGAGACAGAGGTTTACCAGGTACCCCAGGAGACCCTGGAAGAAATTGCGCGAAAGGAAATGCAGGACCCATGGGACCTCCTGGACTACCTGGCCCACCTGGAACTTCAACAATTGGTGAAAAGGGTCTTCCTGGTACTCCAGGTAAAAATGGAAGAGATGGAGTTCCCGGAATACCTGGAGCAAAGGGTGATGGAGGTTTGGCAGGATTACCCGGTCAAAGAGGATCTCCTGGAAATCCAGGCATTGCTGGACAAAAAGGAGATAGAGGAACGACTGGTATGTCAGGGCTACCTGGAACAAATGGTGCTCCTGGTTTTGATGGCAAACCAGGACTTCAAGGATTACCTGGAGGTCCCGGTCCTAAGGGCGATAGAGGTTTCACTGGTACAACTGGTTTAATAGGACAGAAAGGAGACCAAGGACCATCTGGGCCACCAAGTGTCTGTTTGCCTGGACGTCCAGGACCTAAAGGTGACAATGGACTACCAGGTGCGCCAGGATTCCCTGGAATTGCTGGCATCAAGGGTAGTATCGGTTTAACAGGAAGAAATGGTTTGCCTGGACGACCAGGTGCTAAAGGTGAAGCTGGATTTAATGGAGGACCAGGACCTGTTGGAGCTCCAGGAATTGCAGGTTTGAGAGGAGTTCCAGGACAACAAGGACTTCCAGGTAACAATGGACCACCAGGATCACCTGGATTGCGTGGAGCTCCCGGAGAGAAGGGTGACAGAGGAATTGATGGAATCCCAGGTATTCAAGGACCAGCAGGAGCTAAGGGAAATATGGGTCCAGTGGGTTCCATTGGAAGAAAGGTAAGATTTGAGATAGTTTCAAAATCTCTATTTGGCATTTAATTGTAAACCACGAGAAAATTTAATTAATTGACCATTTTTCAAGGGTGAAAGAGGTTTCAATGGAGCCGTCGGTGTCCCTGGCAGATCTTGTAGCCAAGGTTCTTATTATGCTAGTGGATCTCTACTAGTAAGACACTCCCAAAGCTCTGCTGTCCCCGTTTGTGAACAAGGAACTACCCAGCTGTGGGATGGTTATTCATTACTCTACGTCGAAGGAAATGAAAGAGCTCACCATCAAGATTTAGGTTCGTCGTTAAATCATTTAAGATACAGTATTAGCAATCCAATTTCTTCACAATGTGTTGGAAATAATTATATTACTCTCTATCTTACATAGGAATGGCTGGATCATGTGTCAGAAGATTCAGTACAATGCCCTTCCTCTTCTGCGACTTGAACAACGTTTGCAATTATGCATCAAGGAATGATAAATCGTACTGGTTATCAACCAACGAGCCGATACCGATGATGCCTGTAGAGGATTCTGCCATCAGACCATTTATTTCTAGGTAAAAACATAGCATTTATTATCTTTGTGTATATCATGATTCACGAAACGTAACTAATACAGAGTATTTTGTGGAGTGATGAGTTTGATAATTAATAAATATCTGGGTACCAATAGTCTATAATGCATCATTCTTGACAATATTTTCTCTCGAGGATAATAATATATAACATACAATTTGTTTAAAGGTGTGTGGTTTGTGAAGCGGTCAGCAATGTCATGGCAGTGCACAGTCAGTCTTTGAACATTCCTGAATGTCCAAACGGATGGGCCGGATTATGGATCGGATATTCATTCGTAATGGTAGGTCCTTTTAATTTATATCTTCAACCACAATGCATTGCAATTGAATTTAATGAATTATTAATGAACATACAAGGAGAATATAGTAATAAAATATATCGAATATTATTCTCAGTTCAATTTTACATTTTTGGTAGTTGAATTTGCTAATATGTACAAACTTTCCTGGTAAACCAGCACACCGCTGCCGGAGGAGAAGGTGGTGGACAAGCTCTTCACAGTCCAGGCTCTTGCCTGGAAGACTTCAGAGCAACTCCATTTATCGAATGTAACGGAGCTAAGGGAACATGCCACTACTTCGCCAACAAACTCTCCTTCTGGCTCGCCACCATCAACGACAGAGACCAGTTCTCCAGACCAACTTCTGAGACTCTCAAGGCTGGAAGCTTGAGAACTAGAGTGTCTAGATGCAAAGTCTGTATCAAGAACTAGACCAATCGTATCAATGTATTTGTTTTCTAATTTCTTTTTGTGAAATTTCGCTCTCTACTTTTCGAATTAGATCCATTCCTTGGTTCATTTTATTTTTTGTTGTATAGAATTTTGAAAATAGTTTCTTTCACCAAAATAGGTTTTTTTTTTCTTTTTAGCTTAGACAGCATAACATATTTTGTATTGCCGATCTCGGCTTCTTTATTATAACAGGTTCTTGTTTCTATTGTGTCGACATTATGTATCTAGCGTTAGAAGTTAAAGTCCGAGAGAAACCTTTGTCAGACGACACTTTTGAAGTATAATGTTTGAAAAATGGACGACTGGAGAGCAAGCTCATCATGCCTCTAACATGGTTTCTCATAGACATAAGTTGTTAAAGTTTTAACCAACTCATGCTACATATAGTGATAAGTTTAAGTGTACTTTAAGTGAGATATCCAACTGTAATCTAACTGTAAATAACTATATTATGATGCTTACTTTATAAGTAATACTATTTTTAAATATGTTCATTAAGTAGTTTTTAAACCTATCTAGTCTGTGTTGACATTATTAGGTCGTTATAGGATGTTTTTTTTAAATAACCATCTATGGCATTATAGTTTCCTTAGAGATACTCATATATAGATATATTTCAAAAAAAAACTTTTAAGAGCTAAATCATTGAAATGAATCATTTGGTATCTAATAATTATTTTCCAACACTGCCAATTTAATATGTATGATATAAACAGCCCATTAATAAAGAATAATTTTTGAATATATTTTATCATTGTGGAACAACCTATTTTTGTTATAAATTTAGTACTAGGGGTGACATATATACTTATCAGGTTATTTCATAAGTTGAGTTCAACACTTCCTATTATTAGTTTATTACCATCAATTTTTTCTACCCTCAATTCCCACTCCTACCCACAATTTCCACTCCTACCCTCAATTCCCACTCCTACCCACAATTCCCACTCCTACCCACAATTTCCACTCCTACCCACAATTCCCACTCCTACCCACAATTCCCACTCCTACCCACAATTCCCACTCGGACACTCCTACCCACAATTCCCACTCCTACCCACAATTTCCGCTCCTATCCTCCCACAATTTCCACTCCTATCCTCCCACAATTTCCACTCCTATCCTCCCACAATTTCCACTCCTATCCTCCCACAATTTCCACTCCTATCCTCCCACAATTTCCACTCCTATCCTCCCACAATTTCCACTCCTATCCTCCCACAATTTCCACTCCTATCCTCCCACAATTTCCACTCCTATCCTCCCACAATTTCCACTCCTATCCTCCCACAATTTCCACTCCTATCCTCCCACAATTTCCACTCCTATCCTCCCACAAATTCCACTCCTATCCTCCCACAAATTCCACTCCTATCCTCCCACAAATCCCACTCCTATCCTCCCACAAATCCCACTCCTACCCACAAATCCCACTCCTACCCACAAATCCCACTCCTACCCACAAATCCCACTCCTACCCTCAATTCCCACTCCTACCCTCAATTCCCACTCCTACCCTCAATTCCCACTCCTACCCTCAATTCCCACTCCTACCCTCAATTCCCACTCCTACCCACAAATTTTAAATTATTATTATTCATACCCAATACCCAATCTATAAAAAAAATCATATAACAGTTGCTACAATATTGGTACTTGATTTTTAAAGAAAGTAGTAACTTTGCAGTAGCTATGTTAATTTTTGGCAAAAAATTTACAAATTAGGTTAAATCGGCGGAATGAGTTCCATATTCTGCAACCTGGGAGAAACTTCTTGTTTTATGCAATTTCAATACCTACCTACCTATTTACAATTTGTTAAAAAGTAGATATTAATTAGACTAAATATTAACAGTTACACTAAGATATTCCAGCATTCTTATTAATTAAGTAATAGTGCTTACAAAGTTGCTACAATAGGTTTTTAATTTAATTAGGTAGCAACTTAGTTTCCTGCATTTCATAAATTCAGTCAATTTTATTGATTACTTACATATTCATATGTAGTCCTCTTTTGTTAATCATACCTACAAACTACCTAACTTTATCCCCTTAAAACACTCGGAAAATACACTACTAATATTCAAACTAGGGTCAAGCAGGTAAATTGCGCCACACTAACTAACTGCGGCCTCTAACAACAGAAACATCATAGCTTCAAAACACTCGTTAAAAACATAAATTATAGCATGCATTTCGCTTCTTTTGATAGCTAGGCAACATTTTAATGGAATTTCGGTTCAGAATATTTTAGAGACTCTCTTGAGAGGGCTGCAATTTACCTGCGTGACCCTTGCTAGTAAATTATCTTGCCATGGTTTGGGTCAATTGGATTCTGTTTTTCTAAATGCAAATAAAGAGTATCACCTAGTTACCTAATTAGGGTAAGTTACGAGTTAATGGACTGATCCACATTTTCGATCATAGAAAAGTAAATATTAATTATAATTTAACTTGGAAGTCGGAACATACGAATCACAATCTTGATTAATTTATAGGTATATAAAATTTAAAGGTAAGTATATAAAATTTATAGGTACCTATATAAAATACGTAGATTAATATTAATGAATTATAAATAGTACTTATAAGATATATTCAATGGCAGTGGATACATTTTTTGCGGACACACTGTATGAATAATACTACCTTTTATTATTCAATCACATATTCCTAATTTCCACAGTAGTTACACTTAAATATTTCTTTTAATTTCCTAGCAAACAAACCTATATCTTGGAGAACAGTTGACCAGTTTCCGTAGGGTGGTATTAAGAACCTGATTAGGTAGTAACTACCTACTGTGATATTGAAAATTTTAAATTCATAGGTATGATATTTTAAGAAAAAATTGATTGGTAGGCTGGTAGCTACCTACCGTTTACTACGCAATGAATTTTCCCAATCAGAATATCAAATTTAACTTACTTTGAGTTGTGGAACACTGGAAGGTATACTTACATAGGCAGACAAATTTGATTAGGTAAAAATTTACTGAAAGAAATTCACTAAAAAAAAATAGCTATGCTACCTACTTTACTTACCTACCAAATTACGCTCAAGGTACCCTAACCTTTGAACCAATAAATTAGGGTTTAGTTTTGTTACTCACTCCTAAATATGTTAAAGTAGTATTTGAATATTCACTCACTTTAATCTTTTCAATTTGTAATGAGTAATTGCTTTTCGTTAAATCATTGGTAATGGCGACTTGAGTTGGTTATCATTTTACTACCAATAACTTTTTGGAGGTTTTAACATTGTGAAAAATAAAAAATATAAATCTCAATTGTTTAGATATCTTTAAAAGAAACACTATAATAATTGTAGATTAGGAAAATAAAGTGGCGATAGTAAATGAAACCTACGAGCCTACCTAACACAAAATCTAAGAGGAAAATGAAGTGACGATAGTGAATGAAACCTACGAGTCTATCTAACACAAAATCTAAGAGGAAAATGAAGTGACGATAGTAAATGAAGCCTACGAGTCTACCTAACACAAAATCTAAGAGGAAAATGAAGTGGCGATAGTAATGAAACCTACGAGTCTACCTAACACAAAATCTAAGAGGAAAATGAAGTGGCGATAGTATATGAAACCTACGAGTCTATCTAACACAAAATCTAAGAGGAAAATGAAGTGACGATAGTAAATGAAGCCTACGAGTCTACCTAACACAAAATCTAAGAGGAAAATGTATCCTACGAGTCTACCTGACACAAAATCTAAGAGGAAAATGAAGTGGCGATAGTAAATGAAACCTACGAGTCTACCTGACACAAAATATAAGAGGAAAATGAAGAGGTGATAGTTAATGAAACCTAACTTTAAAATCTTCAGACCCACCCACATTCTCTTCCATTCACCACAGACAGCTTAAGGGAGAGAGCTAGGAAAATTATTACTTTAATTTTAAATAAGTTTTGATATTATTCATACCGATGAAAGAGATTGTATATATGGTTGCAACTCCACATTGTGCAAAGTCAGGTTAATGAATACAGTAGAGAAATAACATCAATATATTTCCTAAATATACAATCAATGGAAAATTCTACAGAATTATGCCGAAAATTTGTGCCAGAAATTACGGATTATTTTCTATATTCAAAAGTTATACATGGAGTTTTATATGGTATTTGGCTATTAAATGTACAAACTAAATTAACAAACAAAAAAGCGATTTTAATAAAACGATAACATGTCTATCAGTAACAAAAAATGATATTGGCAATTCGAATATAAACTAAGCTTATATTATTTAAACTAGAAATCAACATTTACAGAATTACAAGCTAAAAAAATGAATGAAAACAACAACAAAAAACTCTCGAAAAATATTCTTCAGAAAAAATTTCTCTAATTAAAAGAAAAGCTAAAACTTACAGAAGAAAAAACAGGATCTCCAGTTTCGAAATTTACGCTGAAATATAATTAATTATTATTAATTAACCGCCTACCAAGACATCACCAATACAATATACCTTCTAAAGTAATACTTAAAGTTATTAAGGCTAAGGTCCGAGTTAACGGACAGTTCCACTTTTTCGATCTATAAGAAAAAGTATACAATAATTACTATTAATCTTTCATTCTAATTGGTATCTGTGATACTTGTAGGTATCAAGGATACTAATTAAAATGCAGGTATCAAGGATACCATTATTAAAATGCAGGTATCAGGGATACCAATTAAAATAGAAGGTTGATAATAGTTTTATATACTTTCTCTTGCAGGATCGACAATGTGGAAGAGTCCAATAACTCGGAACTTAGCCTAACTAAACTACTATGAAGACAAATTAAGATAGGGGACATGAACACAAACAGTATGGCAATTGACGAATACAAATCTACTGTCCGACTCTAGTTGAAATGTTCATCTTAACACTAAAAATCCCTTAGACTTTTTTAAATTAGCAGTAAAATCGGTATAAAAAATCTTAGAGACTCGAAATTAGTAATGGATAACATAATTAGAATTCTGTGACGAATTTAAAAGATGTTAATGTTATAGGGAAGTTTTTAAAGTTAAGTTAAACACTTCCTAAGACAAAATAACTACTTTTCTAATCGTATTTAGTAGCTAGAGGAAAAACTTCTGTGTTTCTTCATTTTGGAACATCTTTTGGTAGTCTAACTATTCATTTTGATACTATTTGCACTAAATTCATTTTTATAGCAATCTGTGGTATTCAAGAGCTTAGATAAATATAGATATATTGTATAAAATTAGTGAAAAACGTTGAAAAAGTCTAGATAGCTTCTGAACAGTTTTATGTGACTATTTGCGGTGGTTGCTTTTGAATGTCTTATTTTAGGCCTATTTTAGGCCTATTTTAGGCCTTTTTTAGATCATATTTTAGGCCTTTTCAAACGGCTCTTATTTAAAACTACAAATATATGAAAGAATTTCATTGAATGCTCTTAAATTCTATATACTTTGGAATATAATAACTACTAAAAATACTTCTGAAAAATAGATGCCGTAAAGATATACAACAATCTTAGTTCGTTTCATAAAATTCCAATTCTTTAATAATCAAATATTGCAATTTATCATTCGATATGTATTTTATATTGCAGTTAAATTCAATGTTTGGCATCCTCATCAAAGAATATGAATATTATTTCCAGATGTCGCTATTATAAATATATTTTACAGCTTATATCTAACCAACTGACAAAGGATTTAAATACCTACTAATGAATTATGTCAATAAATGCTCTCTCGAATCATCTAAAAGATGAAATCTGCACACACAAATAGTCTACCAAACTTAGTGCTAGCTATAGGAAGACTTCATGAACATTAAATACTTAAAAACTACAAAAATCTGATATCATATTAATTAACAATTCTCCTAAATGAACAATCATCTCATTTTAAAAACTGATTTAATACACAATTTCACTCATAAAAATTAAAAACTTTCTAATTTGTATTGCTGGTGCCCAATTGGAAAATATAAATAGGTTTTCCATCCAAAAAATAATTTTTCAATTGACAAGTTATGAAGAATGAGAATCGGTTTCACCAGCTTATTCCGTGGCATATTCTCTTGGTTGGCATATGCCTATATTCTTTAGGCCTGTTTTCTTGTGCGGCATAGGCCTATTTTTTAGGCTTCTTACGCCTTCTCCTCCTCTTCGTGATCCGTTCGGAACTTGTTCTTCAGATCATCCAGATCAATGTCAGGCCTAGCGATTGCGTACACTCTCTGTTAAACGATATACGAAAAAAATTAGCAATCAATTTGAAATTATCAAAAATCTTACTGTGAATTATATACAGTTTCCAAATTCGATGATATAGAAATAGTTAACTTCAGTATTAGGTCATATTACTACGTTTAACAGTTAGTATATTATAATATTGAGCTGAAGATATACGATATAATTTTACGTCTCCATATTGTGGTTCACGACATGCGACTATTCTATTACTGAATGTTAATTCTTTATCACAGTTACTGCTGAAAGCATCGTTTTCTTTTCTACTATAGAAGGTTAACTGATGTAAATCGATAAAAAGTAGGTGGGCAAGAGGTCGGGGTCAAATGTGGCCATAAAATAGGCCTAAACTAGCTCTAATACAACTAAATTATGTATTTTCTAAAGACTAATTTCTTATGGTTCTGTATTTACAGTATGAAATGAATAAGTGAACATAACAATGTGAAACTCACGTCCTTCCATGTTCCAGGGGTGTCAGTAACGAGGAATAGGTAGAGACCGTATCCAGGAGGACTGAGAAGGGTAGTCAAGGCAATCAACCAACCGATTGCGTGGATGTAGCCTGGGAACTCGTAGTCTACGTAGGTGGGATTACTCCACATGATCACATTCAAAATAAACACACCCTGAAAGTATCAATTGATTAGTGTCTAGGGTGAGTCGGACAGTTCACTTTCTCTCTCATTTAAGAGTAAAGTATATGTAGCTATAATAAATTATTTACTTTTTCGTATATGATAAAAATTGTGGAACGGTCAGATAACTCAGAACAGTCAATTTATTTTCTCTTCTGTTTACAATGGAGTAAAACTCCTGATAACTAAGTTTAAATTACAGAAAATGATATTCGTCAAGAATTTCATCATAGTTGTCCCTCAAAGACCATAGTTTTATATGTTAATCATAGAAAACTATCTAGTGCACCCGAGATATGAAGTGGCTCTTGAGTTATGAAGTAACCAATACCTCATAACTCAGGAGTGTCACTGTACTAATATTAGTCTTTATTTTATTATATTTTGGTTCGTCGCTCCACGAGCTTGCACATATCAGTTTTATTTGTGGAGGCCTGGAAACAACAACAACAACTCACGGCAGTGACAGCGGGAGTGATGTACTTCCAGCAAAGCTTCCACCAAATGAAAGGATAGTAGCCAATCATCTCTTTGATCATGTCCATCCATCTGTCCACACCGAACACCCAGCCAATGGCAATACTCTCCATGCACATCAGACCGATGACGCACATTCCTGCAGCGGCATACGAGTCCAGGATTTGGAACACGTACATACCTCCCTATAAACAACAGTTAATGAGATCTAAAAGAATGGTTACTAAGCTAACCTAATAGTATGCGGAAAGGGGCTGTTAACAAAGGCCAATCAGATATTTCTAAAGGATGGATTGCTTCATAAACCATCTAGTATCTTAACACCTACTTCCCTAGTACAGTTACTTTAACATGAATTATTTCATAGGTAGATCTATTCCATCATATGTAAATATTTAATTATTTAAAAGATTAGTCTATTCCATCATACTACAAGGCTTAATCAGTTTAAAGATTGATCTATTCCATCATAGGCTTAATTATGGATAATTCCATCATACCTGAGTGACGCAACTCAAACCAAAGAAGTAAGAGATGATGCAGACTATGGCAATGAAGACCTCCTTGTTCTTCCTGAGGTATTTGGGCCACTGGTCACTGAGTGCTGTGATGAAGCCTTCGATGGTGCAGAACTGAGAATCCAGACCCAACATCACGAACATGAGGAAGAAGAGGGCGGACCAGAGGGGGGACACTGGTAACTGCAGCACTGCTGATGGGTACGCAAGGAAAGCCAAACCAGGTCCTGAAAAAGAAATTGTGGTTTTCAAACCAAACAGTTTTTTCAAACCAAACGGTGGTTCTCAAACTTGGATCCGTGGTCCTCTAGCTTGAATCGTTAGAAACTGATTAAGAGTAAGGACAATATAATGCGCTTTTCTAACTAAATATATACAGTATACTCCATTTATAAAAAGAATCCTAAACTTCTAAGCACCCTAGAAAAAAAACCCGAGACGTCAAAACAAACAAGTCTTGTTTCAGATTGAAACTATTAAACCTATTGAGGGAAACCTTATCCACCCATTTCTAACTGCTTTCATAACATCAAAATAGTAAAACCTTACTTCTTGGTGACAAACTTAGACTATTTATACTATATTATCTATAAAAAGATAATCCTGATCTCGGGTGATCTTATAAATAACAAGTTATGGTGGGCCATAGAAGATTAAAAAGGGAACTCAATTAAATCTTCCATGGCCCCACCATAAAATTATCGCCCTAGATACGTTATTCAAGCCATACCTGAGGCTGCTACTTCCGAAATGGGTTTATTCTGCTGTTCCGCCATGAAACCAACGACTGAAAATATCACGAATCCAGCAAAGAATGAAGTGCCCGAATTGATGGTGCAGAGTAGAACAGAATCCCTGGATAAGATTTCAAAGATATATTATCCATTCTGTTAAAACTTTGAATAACTAGTTAATCTAAAACTATAATCTACTATAAAAGTAAGGGTGGTACATATTTCAAAGATGAAGAATCCAATTCCTTCTATGTGAATCGAACACCAAGCAGTCAAGAGGTTGTACCTGTAGCAGTTGTTGTTGAACTTGTTGTAGGACCCTAAAGCTATCAGGGAACCCAGTACGAGAGCGTAGGACCAACCAACTTGAGAGCAAGCTTCCATCCATACCTGTGTGATTTAATAACAATTTCAATATATTCTATCTATCAAGTGAAATAATTTGAATTCCAAAACAGAGATACAAATCTATTGATTAAATGTTATTTGGAATTTGTTGCAACTAAATTAGGTACCTAGATATTGTACAGCTACATTAGGTAGGTACCTTGCTATTGTACAGCTACATTAGGTAGGTACCTTGCTATTGTACAGCTACATTAGGTAGGTACCTTGCTATTGTACAGCTACATTAGGTAGGTACCTTGCTATTGTACAGCTACATTAGGTAGGTACCTTGCTATTGTACAGCTACATTAGGTAGGTACCTTGCTATTGTACAGCTACATTAGGTAGGTACCTTGCTATTGTACAGCTACATTAGGTAGGTACCTTGCTATTGTACAGCTACATTAGGTAGGTACCTTGCTATTGTACAGCTACATTAGGTAGGTACCTTGCTATTGTACAGCTACATTAGGTAGGTACCATGCTATTGTACAGCTACATTAGGTAGGTACCTTGCTATTGTACAGCTACATTAAGTACGTACCTTGATATTGTACAGCTACATTAGGTAGGTACCTTGATATTGTACAGCTACATTAGGTAGGTACCTTGATATTGTACAGCTACATTAGGTAGGTACCTTGATATTGTAGAGCTTAGAGATGTCAGGTACTAGGTAATATCTAATTCCAGTTGCAGCTCCAGGTAAAGTTACACCTCTGATGAAAAGAATGAACATCAGCACGTATGGGAAGACTGCAGTGAAGTACACAACCTGAAATATAAGTTAGAGTCATAAATATGATAAAAAATATAGTCTATATTGCTCAATGCTCATCATGAAAACTTATGTTATCATATCTTGTTTTTAGAATTTAGAGTCCTAAATCTGATAATAAATATTTTCTAGCATTAGAACCTGTGTTCTTCTATTTTGTTTTTGTTCATAAATACTGAGACAAACGTAAAAGTTTTGTACATCTGAAGCTAGTAACCTGATCATAGATATAGTCTACATAGCTCTTATTTCAGCATGAACACTTATGTTCTTCTATTTTGTTTTGTTATAAATTTATAAATTAGAAAGAACTAAAGAAAACTAACAAAGTTTGTTTTAGTAATGTTTCTCGCACCTTGCCGGTCCATTTGACTCCTTTCCAGATGCAGAAGTAGCACATGATCCATGCCAAGAGAAGAGTGAGGGCCAATTCCCAGCGAATGGTGCCAGGTTCATCAATTCCAGGAGAAATCTGGAGAGCACGGCGACTGGAATATGGAGTAGGATGAACATTTAAAACATTGCGAACCAAAGAATAATGTTTTCTATAAAGAATAAGCACAATTTTGCCAATTCAGATGTTTTAAAATGGTATAAAGGTAGCAGAACTGCTTAAAAATCATTTCATGGTAAAAGTCCTGAATGGAAAAGTAATTCATCTGTACAAGAAGATACAAATAATATTCCACTAGGGATGAACTCTTACGGTGAAGAACATTCATACAATATCTATTTACAGTCAATACAAATAATATTCCACTAGGGATGAACTCTTACGGTGAAGAACATTCATACAATATCTATTTACAGTCAATACAAATAATATTCCACTAGGGATGAACTCTTACGGTGAAGAACATTCATACAATATCTATTTACAGTCAATACAAATAATATTCCACTAGGGATGAACTCTTACGGTGAAGAACATTCATACAATATCTATTTACAGTCAATACAAATAATATTCCACTAGGGATGAACTCTTACGGTGAAGAACATTCATACAATATCTATTTACAGTCAATACAAATAATATTCCACTAGGGATGAACTCTTACGGAGAAGAACATTCAAACAATATCTATTTACAGTCAATACAAATAATATTCCACTAGGGATGAACTCTTACGGTGAAGAACATTCATACAATATCTATTTACAGTCAATACAAATAATATTCCACTAGGGATGAACTCTTACGGTGAAGAACATTCATACAATATCTATTTACAGTCAATACAAATAATATTCCACTAGGGATGAACTCTTACGGAGAAGAACATTCAAACAATATCTATTTACAGTCAATACAAATAATATTCCACTAGGGATGAACTCTTACGGTGAAGAACATTCATACAATATCTATTTACAGTCAATACAAATAATATTCCACTAGGGATGAACTCTTACGGTGAAGAACATTCATACAATATCTATTTACAGTCAATACAAATAATATTCCACTAGGGATGAACTCTTACGGTGAAGAACATTCATACAATATCTATTTACAGTCAATACAAATAATATTCCACTAGGGATGAACTCTTACGGTGAAGAACATTCATACAATATCTATTTACAGTCAATACAAAATATGTGTTGATAATAAGGAAATGAGGTGACAAATTCGTTCAACTCATCCGTTTCAGTCCCTATAGAACTCCTCTATAGTGAATGAGTTAGGTCGTAGCCTCTATAGTGAATGAGTTAGGTCGTAGTCTCTATAGTGAACAAATTTTCTTTATTCTGCGAAGAATTACCTCCAGTTTTAGAAAACTGGAGGTTGTTTCATGGCAGACTAAAGAAAATATGTTCACTATAGAGGCTACAACCTAACTCATTCACTATAGCAGAGTTCCAATATAGGTACTAATGATCCTCTACTCACTCCCAGAACTCTTTGACGGGGTCAGTCAATTCAGTGACTAGAATACGACTGATGTTCTTGATCTGACAGTAAGTCTCGTTGTAAGTAGAGTTGTACATCTCCTGCCAACATTTGAGAGTGTCTCTCTCGTAGGGGCTGATGCAGGTCTCTTGGTTCCACCAGTTGTTGCAGTTACCCCAGGGAAGCTCTGCAAAATAGCACATTCTATCAGTAACTTTGGAATCAAAAAGTCCTTATTTGGGTTGTGACAATGTGCTTTTGAAATCTTAGATCTTAAGAATATCACAGACGAAATGAAATTCTCCAATACAATATAAACTATAAACGTTTGAAAAATATGCATTTTAAATGTTTGAAGAATATGCATTTCAAACGTTTGAAGCATAAGAATTTCAAACGTTTGAAGCATAAGAATTCAAACGTTTGAAGAATATGCATTTTAAACGTTTGAAGCATAAGAATTCAAATGTTTGAAGATTGTATATTTCAAACGTTAGAAACATATTTTTTTTAAATATCCAAAAAAGCTCTCACGAGTTCAAAAAAGGACATTAGTCATAGATACATATATTAAGCATACATCCTAATCTCTACCTGTAGACAGTGACATGAAGAAGTAGAACAGTGCCCAGCAGATGACTATGATGTAGTAGATGTTGAGCCAAAAGGACATAATCACAGCGGCGTAACCGATACCTGAAACACAAATAATATTAACCTTACCTGCAGGTATCATGGATACCAATTATAATAACTTCAGGTATCACGGATACCAATTAAAAAGCCTCTAACCTTATCCTGAACATTCGGACAAGAAAATTACTGTTTATACATTTTGCTTATATATCTTTTACATACCTTTGCAGATGGGAGATATCTGCCAGATGGTGAGACTGCCTGCTCCAAGGTACTGTCCCAGTCCCACCTCTAGGAAGTAGAGGGGAATACCGGCAGAGAGGAGGAAGAACAGGTACGGGATGAGAAAAGCACCTGCAGAGGGGAAAGAAATGGAATGATTAAATATTAATATTAAAAAATATTAGCACCTAAATGAAAAAGAGTTTAAAAAATTTATTATAAAAATATTATTAAGGTAAGGAAATGGAAATTTGAAATAGATCATAAAAAAATATTTAAAATAAATATGAAATAGATAATGAACAAATTTATTAAAATAATGTATTGAGTTTTTTAGAGATTTCTGATTTCTGAACACCCACTTCACGAGTACTGAGAGTGTCATTAAGTGTCCAAGCATTGCAATATTCTCCTATACCACAATGAGCTAAATTATATGCTATTATCTTCAAGAAATGCATAATAATAATCATTTACTGATACACTTGTACAACACCCTTCTTCATACCAATTAGATAATTGTTTAGCATAATAACTTTGCATCAAAGAATACTGTGTACCATCCCTAGAGATGAACTTGTTACCAACGCTGTCACTATTTAGCAAGTGCCAAATTGAAGTAAATGTTCACCCCCATGCTAGACAATTAACCTACAGTGACACTGTGTGCCATTTGTCTTACAGTGACCAGTAGTCTAACTATCACAAATAAAACTATAGGCACACTTTCGAGCAATTATTTTTCGAGCAATTGTTCATTCGAGCAATTGTTCATTCGAGCAATTGTTAGTTCGAGCAATTGTTAGTTCGAGCAATTGTTTTTCGAGCAATTGTTCATTCGAGCAATTGTTCATTCGAGCAATTGTTCATTCGAGCAATTGTTAGTTCGAGCAATTGTTAGTTCGAGCAATTGTTCATTCGAGCAATTGTTAGTTCGAGCAATTGTTTTTCGAGCAATTGTTAGTTCGAGCAATTGTTCATTCGAGCAATTGTTCATTCGAGCAATTGTTAGTTCGAGCAATTGTTTTTCGAGCAATTGTTCATTCGAGCAATTGTTCATTCGAGCAATTGTTCATTCGAGCAATTGTTCATTCGAGCAATTGTTAGTTCGAGCAATTATTTTTCGAGCAATTGTTCATTCGAGCAATTGTTCATTCGAGCAATTGTTAGTTCGAGCAATTATTTTTCGAGCAATTGTTCATTCGAGCAATTGTTCATTCGAGCAATTGTTCATTCGAGCAATTGTTAGTTCGAGCAATTGTTTTTCGAGCAATTGTTAGTTCTTGCAATTGTTCATTCGAGCAATTGTTCATTCGAGCAATTGTTAGTTCGAGCAATTGTTTTTCGAGCAATTGTTAGTTCGAGCAATTGTTTTTCGAGCAATTGTTAGTTCAAGCAATTGTTCATTCGAGCAATTCACCTAGAACCCAATATAATATATAATTATACAACAACCTAACTTTTGATTCAACTGTTGAAAAACAATCAAACTCTTGATTTCGGTGTTTGGCAATAATATAAATAAACCGTTTTTAACAGGTTTGTGTTTGATAGTGTGTACGGGGCATTGAAAGTTATCAGAGCATAACAACATTTTCCGCAGAAATAATGTACATTATAAAAAATGTAGAAGCTACCATTGGGTCCTGTGTAGCTAAGACATAACACAGTTGCACCCTTGTTGTGACGTCTAATATGCATCTAAACTAACATTTTATCGCCTCATTAAGAAATTCACTGATAACAAGAATGTTAATTTGATGTAGTTAATGATTATGCATGGAGATTACTCTTAAAGATACAGTAGGATATGCACTTTCAGTTCGTTTATAGTATACATTCTGCTGACATTCTCTAAAATTTAACTTGATTAAAAAAATAGATTTATTTGTCATTTGATAGATTTAAAAAATATATATAATTATTACTTTCTACAGGCCTCTCCATCTACAGTATCTACAGGCCTCTATCTACAGTGTCTACAGGCCTCATCATCTACAGTGTCTACAGGCCTCATCATCTACAGTGTCTATAGGCCTCATCATCTACAGTGTCTACAGGCCTCACCATCTAGAGTGTCTACAGGCCTCACCATCTACAGTGTCTACAGGCCTCTATCTACAGTGTCTACAGGCCTCATCATCTACAGTGTCTATAGGCCTCATCATCTACAGTGTCTATATGCCTCATCATCTACAGTGTCTACAGGCCTCACCATCTAGAGTGTCTACAGGCCTCACCATCTACAGTGTCTACAGGCCTAATCATCTACAGTGTCTATAGGCCTCATCATCTACAGTGTCTACAGGCCTCACCATCTACAGTGTTTACAGGCCTAATCATCTACAGTGTCTATAGGCCTCATCATCTACAGTGTCTACAGGCCTCACCATCTAGAGTGTCTACAGGCCTCACCATCTACAGTGTCTACAGGCCTAATCATCTACAGCGTCTATAGGCCTCATCATCTACAGTGTCTATAGGTCTCATCATCTACAGTGTCTACAGGCCTCATCATCTACAGTGTCTACAGGCCTCACCATCTACAGTGTCTACAGGCCTCACCATCTACAGTGTCTACAGGCCTCACCATCTACAGTGTCTACAGGCCTCTATCTACAGTGTCTACAGGCCTCATCATCTACAGTGTCTACAGGCCTCATCATCTACAGTGTCTACAGGCCTCATCATCTACAGTGTCTACAGGCCTCACCATCTACAGTGTCTACAGGCCTCATCATCTACAGTGTCTTCAGGTCTCATCATCTACAGTGTCTTCAGGTCTCATCATCTACAGTGTCTTCAGGCCTCATCATCTACAGTGTCTACAGGCCTCATCATCTACAGTTACAGTGTAATCTCTACCTAATTTTCCTTAATGGTAGCTAGTTAGCTACTGTAAACACTAGTTACTCTACTATCAAAATCTCTCAATGGCTTCACGTACGGACGCACTCACAATCGCTAGCAAGAATCCAATAAGGCTAACTACATCAAAGTTAACTGAAACAAGTGCACCCGGTCGTAAATTTGCTTTGGTATTCTTCGTAATTTCTGGAGTAACAAGAGGTAGTAAAGTTAACGATGCTGTAAAGAGTAAATTATTCATACTTCACTAGGACGGTACACTCGGACTAACGACTTCTTGGTACTGCATCAGCAGAGCAAAGCTATAGGATAAATTGAGATTGAAATAAATGTATTTGAGTTAGAAAGGCGACTTTTATTTTATAATGCTAATCATAAATATTGAATGAGTGTGACAGTGAGAGAGAAGGGTAAATTCTAAGTTATCAGACGGTTCCACATCTTCGATCATATAACAAATAATTGTAAAAAATAATATCTTTATATATTATTTAGAGTATTGCCTTTTTTAAATGTATGCAGAGAATATACAAAATCATAACCCTGATGCAGGATATTCATTGTTATATGTTTTCAGTGAGAAAAATATGGTGGGGCCATAGAAGATTAAGAAGGGCACCCCTCTTACTATTCTATGGCCCCACCATAACTCTCTCTTAATCTTCTATGGCCCCACAGTAAAATGATGACTAAATACAGTCACAATAACTATAAATGATGACTATACAGTCACAATGACTATAAATGATGACTATACAGTCACAATAACTATAAGTGATGACTATACAGTCACAATAACTATAAATGATGACTATACAGTCACAATAACTATAAATGATGACTAAATACAGTCACAATAACTATAAGTGATGACTATACAGTCACAATAACTATAAGTGATGACTATACAGTCACAATAACTATAAGTGATGACTATACAGTCACAATAACTATAAGTGATGACTATACAGTCACAATAACTATAAATGATGACTAAATACAGTCACAATAACTATAAGTGATGACTATACAGTCACAATAACTATAAGTGATGACTATACAGTCACAATAACTATAAATGATGACTATACAGTCACAATAACTATAAGTGATGACTATACAGTCACAATAACTATAAATGATGACTATACAGTCACAATAACTATAAATGATGACTATACAGTCACGATAACTATAAATGATGACTATACAGTCACGATAACTATAAATGATGACTATACAGTCACAATAACTATAAATGATGACTATACAGTCACAATAACTATAAGTGATGACTATACAGTCACAATAACTATAAATGATGACTATACAGTCACGATAACTATAAATGATGACTATACAGTCACAATAACTATAAATGATGACTATACAGTCACGATAACTATAAGTGATGACTATACAGTCACAATAACTATAAGTGATGACTATACAGTCACAATAACTATAAGTGATGACTATACAGTCACAATAACTATAAGTGATGACTATACAGTCACAATAACTATAAATGATGACTATACAGTCACAATAACTATAAGTGATGACTATACAGTCACAATAACTATAAATGATGACTATACAGTCACAATAACTATAAATGATGACTATACAGTCACAATAACTATAAATGATGACTATACAGTCACGATAACTATAAATGATGACTATACAGTCACAATAACTATAAATGATGACTATACAGTCACAATAACTATAAATGATGACTATACAGTCACAATAACTATAAATGATGACTATACAGTCACAATAACTATAAATGATGACTATACAGTCACGATAACTATAAGTGATGACTATACAGTCACGATAACTATAAGTGATGACTATACAGTCACAATAACTATAAGTGATGACTATACAGTCACAATAACTATAAATGATGACTATACAGTCACAATAACTATAAATGATGACTATACAGTCACAATAACTATAAATGATGACTATACAGTCACAATAACTATAAATGATGACTATACAGTCACGATAACTATAAGTGATGACTATACAGTCACAATAACTATAAATGATGACTATACAGTCACAATGACTATAAATGATGACTATACAGTCACAATAACTATAAGTGATGACTATACAGTCACAATAACTATAAGTGATGACTATACAGTCACGATAACTATAAATGATGACTATACAGTCACAATAACTATAAATGATGACTATACAGTCACAATAACTATAAGTGATGACTATACAGTCACAATAACTATAAATGATGACTATACAGTCACAATAACTATAAGTGATGACTATACAGTCACAATAACTATAAGTGATGACTATACAGTCACAATAACTATAAATGATGACTATACAGTCACGATAACTATAAATGATGACTATACAGTCACAATAACTATAAATGATGACTATACAGTCACAATAACTATAAGTGATGACTATACAGTCACAATAACTATAAATGATGACTATACAGTCACGATAACTATAAATGATGACTATACAGTCACAATAACTATAAATGATGACTATACAGTCACAATAACTATAAGTGATGACTATACAGTCACAATAACTATAAATGATGACTATACAGTCACAATGACTATAAGTGATGACTATACAGTCACGATAACTATAAATGATGACTATACAGTCACAATAACTATAAATGATGACTATACAGTCACAATAACTATAAGTGATGACTATACAGTCACAATAACTATAAGTGATGACTATACAGTCACGATAACTATAAATGATGACTATACAGTCACAATAACTATAAATGATGACTATACAGTCACAATAACTATAAGTGATGACTATACAGTCACGATAACTATAAATGATGACTATACAGTCACGATAACTATAAATGATGACTATACAGTCACGATAACTATAAATGATGACTATACAGTCACAATAACTATAAATGATGACTATACAGTCACAATAACTATAAGTGATGACTATACAGTCACGATAACTATAAGTGATGACTATACAGTCACAATAACTATAAATGATGACTATACAGTCACGATAACTATAAGTGATGACTATACAGTCACAATAACTATAAGTGATGACTATACAGTCACGATAACTATAAATGATGACTATACAGTCACAATAACTATAAATGATGACTATACAGTCACAATAACTATAAATGATGACTATACAGTCACAATAACTAAAATGATGACTATACAGTCACGATAACTATAAATGATGACTATACAGTCACGATAACTATAAATGATGACTATACAGTCACAATAACTAAAATGATGACTATACAGTCACGATAACTATAAATGATGACTATACAGTCACAATAACTAAAATGATGACTATACAGTCACAATAACTATAAGTGATGACTATACAGTCACAATAACTATAAGTGATGACTATACAGTCACAATAACTATAAATGATGACTATACAGTCACAATAACTATAAGTGATGACTATACAGTCACAATAACTATAAGTGATGACTATACAGTCACAATAACTATAAATGATGACTATACAGTCACGATAACTATAAATGATGACTATACAGTCACAATAACTATAAATGATGACTATACAGTCACAATAACTATAAGTGATGACTATACAGTCACAATAACTATAAATGATGACTATACAGTCACGATAACTATAAATGATGACTATACAGTCACAATAACTATAAATGATGACTATACAGTCACAATAACTATAAGTGATGACTATACAGTCACAATAACTATAAATGATGACTATACAGTCACAATGACTATAAGTGATGACTATACAGTCACGATAACTATAAATGATGACTATACAGTCACAATAACTATAAATGATGACTATACAGTCACAATAACTATAAGTGATGACTATACAGTCACAATAACTATAAGTGATGACTATACAGTCACGATAACTATAAATGATGACTATACAGTCACAATAACTATAAATGATGACTATACAGTCACAATAACTAAAATGATGACTATACAGTCACAATAACTAAAATGATGACTATACAGTCACGATAACTATAAATGATGACTATACAGTCACAATAACTAAAATGATGACTATACAGTCACGATAACTATAAGTGATGACTATACAGTCACGATAACTATAAGTGATGACTATACAGTCACAATAACTATAAGTGATGACTATACAGTCACAATAACTATAAGTGATGACTATACAGTCACAATAACTATAAATGATGACTATACAGTCACAATAACTATAAGTGATGACTATACAGTCACAATAACTATAAATGATGACTATACAGTCACGATAACTATAAGTGATGACTATACAGTCACAATAACTATAAATGATGACTATACAGTCACGATAACTATAAATGATGACTATACAGTCACGATAACTATAAGTGATGACTATACAGTCACGATAACTATAAATGATGACTATACAGTCACAATAACTATAAATGATGACTATACAGTCACAATAACTATAAATGATGACTATACAGTCACAATAACTATAAGTGATGACTATACAGTCACAATAACTATAAGTGATGACTATACAGTCACAATAACTATAAATGATGACTATACAGTCACAATAACTATAAGTGATGACTAAATACAGTCACAATAACTATAAGTGATGACTATACAGTCACGATAACTATAAATGATGACTATACAGTCACAATAACTATAAATGATGACTATACAGTCACAATAACTATAAATGATGACTATACAGTCACGATAACTATAAATGATGACTATACAGTCACAATAACTATAAGTGATGACTATACAGTCACAATAACTATAAATGATGACTATACAGTCACAATAACTATAAGTGATGACTATACAGTCACAATAACTATAAGTGATGACTATACAGTCACGATAACTATAAATGATGACTATACAGTCACGATAACTATAAATGATGACTATACAGTCACAATAACTATAAATGATGACTATACAGTCACGATAACTATAAATGATGACTATACAGTCACAATAACTAAAATGATGACTATACAGTCACGATAACTATAAATGATGACTATACAGTCACGATAACTATAAATGATGACTATACAGTCACAATAACTATAAATGATGACTATACAG